>JANHGL010023317.1:0-20316 GCA_024611195.1 Ceyx melanurus | reverse complement strand
TGGGCTAGTTGAGGGTGTCCCTGCTCCCTGCAGGGGGCTGCACTAGATGCCCTTTGGAGGCCCCTTCCAGCCCTAAATATTCTACGATTTTATGATTTATATTTAAGGAGTTGCATCAGGGTCTACTGTGAAGCTTTTTGCAGTCAGCTGTGTTTTCTCAGGGCCCTGATGTGGTGTGGTTCTAACACCCCAGTGCACTTTAGTCCTTGCTAGGAAAAGCATGAGGAGACAGTTGTTTAAGCTGAACTGGCCTATAGACTGAAACGTCAGTCTCAGAAAGCCTTTTGGTTTCTCCCAGTCTGGACAGCACTCAGCTGGTCCTGAAGGAAGCATTTCAGGAGGTGAACCCCAGTCATAAACCTGGCTGATTTTCCTCTTGTCCTCATTGTAAGTCCTTAGCCACACAGGGCAGATGTGTCAGCAGACACCTGCAGCTTCTGCTCTGGAGGAGCCACCTGAAATGAAACTGCAAAGCAGGGTTTTTTTTGTACTGCAGCATTCTGAAACACTCAGATTTTGTTCTGAATTTGAAGGAAACCTATTTTAGACTAGTATTTTCAATGTTCTGAGGTGTTAAGTATTCAGACAAGTGCCTGACACAGAAGCTGGCTGTATAGTCTCTTGCTATCCACACTCTTGGCTTCTCCTGGAACTTACTGGTTATTCCAGCCTTCTTGGGTGAGCAAGCCCTGCCCCTTCTAATGTGGATAGTGGGTGAAGTACCTCTAAGCTATGCAAAAGCTAAAAGCTTGGAAGCAATAATTAAATTAGCAAATAATATCAAGGAGCTGTATTGAAGAAACATAACCATCACTATAACTCACTATAGGGCTACTCTTGTCTTGTACTGGGAAACAGATCAATTTACAGAGTCTCAGATTAAGGTTTTTGAGTAGCACCAGAGATCAAGGAATAGCCCAAACCCAGATGGCTGCATTTGCTAATGGAAGTGTTTGACATTTATAACCTTTAGCCTTTCCTTGAGGTGCATGAGTGTCCATCCTGCCTGCTGTGAACAAGGAGGCTGAGTGGGAGAAGTCCCACGCCCAGGCTTGGACCTGACCCCCCAAAATCTTCCATTAAGTGGAATTGTCTTTCTCCACACAGCCCAAGTTTCTGCTTTCTGAATACTCAAGTTCCCCTAAAGCAGATAAAATTGCAGTCCAGGATCCGTGCTCTGACACAGTAGAGGTCAGACCCTTGAATATGAGTAATTGCTCGTATGCAATGTGGGCTGGTTTGTGTTGGGATTAAAAATGACTCTGCTATGGAAGCAAGGAGGCTGAGAGCATGGCAACGAGCTGCTAGGCTGTGTATGAAACGCATCATTGCATATGCCTGGTAGTTGGTACAGATTTATTCATCTACTTGATTATTTTCATTTTATTTTTGGAGATTACACTGATCGTAAATAGGCTTGTTAGCCAGAGGTTAAAGAAGAATCAGTCTCCTATGTAAGTATAGGCTTGCAGTAAGAGGCAGAGTTGTTTTTCATGCTGGTTGAAATTACTATGTAGAAATATGCCCAACCTAACATTGTAAAGTAAAGATAAACTTAACATTTGTATCAAAAAGCACTTGATTTTTCCTTTTACATTTCAATTATAAATGCATCTATCTTTTTTCTGCTGAGGTCCAGTTCAGATTTCCTGGTGATTTCTTTTGGTGTAACTTAATTTTGATTGATGTCCCTCCACTTGCATGTGTTCAGGGCAACAGGACTAGGTTTGCATAGGCATTAGCACACGGATGCTGTCATTTTTACACTACTTTTGATAGGAAATGTACACATCTTCTACATTGATTTTTGGACAGGCATTTGATTCTAAATGCTCTTTAATTCTCTACTAGTTATTGTTTAAAATTACAAGTTGTGACCCTCTTATACTGAAGGAAAATTATCAATGTTAATAGCATCTGTTTATCTGTAAATTGGTCCTTCCAATATTTGTGTTGTGACAACTCCACACAGAAGAGTTCACATCCTAATAGTAGCTCTGGGGGGGATAAATAACTTCAGCAATCCAAATAATTTTAAAAAGATGGCAAAGATAGCTGGCACAAACAGAAATTAACAAAGGACAGCCATTCCCAAGATAGACTTATTTTAAAGAAAGACTGAGTGGGGTTGGAATATATATTTAATCTCTTTTTTTTTTTTTCACAAGTCTAAGCACTATTTTGTCTCTTTGTTTAAAATTTGCTCGTTTTCTTGGACCTAATATCCAAAAAAAACCTCAAGTTATCTTCTCATTGGAAAATGTGTTAATCCTGTGTGTTCCCCAGTTCCTGTGGAGTCCTCAGATGAGTTTTGCATAGAAGCCACCTCTGTTGTGCAATAGTGGACACAAGGGAGATACCCTGACAGATGAAACTGGCCATGTGGGCAGAGAATCGTAAGACAATGATGAAAATAAAGATTTTTTCCCATGGAAAAGGGTCAAACCACTTGTCCATTACAGCAGAAAATGCAAATTGCTGATAGTTGCAGCTATAAGGAGGTCTGTTCATGTCCATATGAGTAAAGGGCTAATAGGAAAGAGCTGACCTGAAGTGCTGGCCTTAAGTGGTCTAACAAAATCACAGCAGGTTGTTGGGCAGCATATCTCCAGATATCCCTTCTAATAGAAACCTTTCTAGCTTTCTGTGGGAAGGAGAGAGTGTATAAAGGCAGCATCAATTAGGAAGTAGGTGTGTGTCCAATAGTTGTGGGAGCATGGCTCTGCAGGGTACAAGGTCAACTTCTCTGTAATACGTGCCATGATTCCAGCAATTTTTGTTTCTTCTTTCAATGGTGTCACTGAAAGATTAGAAAGCACAAGGAAAATCTGCAGGTAAGACCATAGTCTTTGTATACAAGCAATCATTAGCAGCCCACAATTCTGTATGTAAAAAAAAAAATAAAATTTATATCTATCTATCTATCTATATATATATTTATCTGGGGTAGGTAAGGAAAGAAATTGTGTACTGGAGTTTTATGCATAAAAGTTGCCCCACTGAAATCCAAAGGTCTGTGTGAGGAATTGGGTGTTTGTACAGGTATTTCTGAAGAAGCAAGCCCTAATGTGTAGATTATCAGGGTAGCTCAATTGTGATTAGGAGAAAACCCCTTTGGAAGTGGAGAGATTCACTACCTGTGCCACTTGGTGCTGTGAAAAAGTGGAGGAAGGTTATTCCCTTCTAATATATTAGCACAACAAACAAATTGTTTTTGCAATTAGTTTTGTTTTCATTCAGGCAAAATTATAGTAGAAATCCCCATGATAATGAGTATGACATGCACATTAATATAAAATGAATTAATTATGATCAGTATTACTACAGCAGATTCCAAATGAATTAATAATGACAGGATAGTCAAAACAGAGTGGAACCACATTTAGTAAAAGGCATAACATGCTGTTAATGACACCATTAAACAGGAGCTATAGAGCAGTAGAAATTTGTTGTGGAAGAAAATTGTAGTCTTGGGTATGTAATGCTTGTTTCTGTGTTCGGTTGGCAGTCGAAGCAGTTGGTAAAAATTATCTTTGGCCAAGGGAATGTTTTTTCCATTTACACACAATAAAACAATTCTGGTTTCTTTTGGCCATTTAAAAATAATGGTTTATTGGAAACTTGGTACGTTTTTCAGGGTAAAAAACAAGGCAGTTCACTTGAAGTGTGTGAAATAATTATTTTTTTTCCACTAGAGAAATAGATGTGGATGTGTAGATTTTTTTTTTTTCTTTATTTTGAATTTTTAACAGTGAAATTTTTCAGGAAATCAAAATCTGTGAAGCTGCATAATGTCATATTTCATTTTGGATTTTCTGTCTTCAAGGCTACTTTCTCATGTTAATAGTAAATGATGTAAGCAAGGAAAAGTAGGTTTAGTGAAAGAGTTATAGAGTTTGAATTTTAATTGCCTTCAGATACTTTACCTTTCTTCTCATAAGGTAGTATTTTGCACTGTATCCTAAAAAAATTTTCCTTACTATAAAATGAATTTTAATTCTACGGGGAGAAAAAATATCACAATACAGAACACCTAGAAGCTGTGAATTGAGGTGTGCATAAACTAAAATAACAGCTAGGAGTATTAGTTTAGTATTCGAGTCTGATTACCTTGCAGACCTAACAAAGATTTAAGAAGCCTCATTTTCTTACCTAGAGCCCCTGTTTCTAATTAAAATAATAAAAAAACCTACCTCAGCCTTATTTACATTTCTTCTTTTGATCTTAATAGTACCTAATGGAAATATTTTTTTTCTAGCTGGAAGAAAAAACAATTGGTAACTATATTCCCCAGAAGTCATTTGTATCAAATATTATATATTTGATGATGTAAAAGTTTAACTTTAGCAGAAAAATCTAAGCAAAAAGTTCTTTCATGAAAATGCTTCAATTTCTTCTGAGTGAAACATTTACATTTTTGCTCAGGCACAAGTTCAGTTTTAATATTATGCTTTCTTTTTGCTAAATGGAAATGGAAGGCAGATCTTCAATTCATCAGAAGAACATTTTCATTTATTTCTGAGCTATTACTTCAGAAATTTCATATTCTTCATTTTCAACTTCAAATCTGACATTTCATATTCCTAAATGGAATAAAATTTAATCTTTTCCTCAATTCTACCTGTTGTTGAAGGGAGGGAAAAGTAATCCTTTATCTCTTCCATCTGTTGCCACCGAGGTAGCCATTCTTTCCTGTGTGAAGAGACAAGACAAATAAAAGCACCTCCACTCCATTTGTCTTTTTTTATAACGTGGCTCTGTGAAGTTCTAGTGTGTCCTCTCTTATTTGTCTCATCTATAAACATCTCAATCTTGGCCTGCTCATTTCATATGGGGGAAGTCTTCTCATGCCTCTAATCGTTTTTGTCATCCATCAGTGAACCCTTTGTAGTCCAGAAGGAATCTAATGGACAGAAGGTGACTAAAACTTGATTCCAAGGAGAAATGTACAGCACAACAGCAATCAGTATACCAGCATTAAAAACATCTTTTCCTATCCTCTGGTTTACACTAATATAAAAAAAAAAAAGAAAAAAGAAAATCTATTTATAGACTTAAGAACTTACTTATAAAAGCAATGTAAGAAAATGATTTAAAAGAATATAACTGTTCATTAGAAATGTTGCTGATTAATGTTCACATTCCCTACATCTGTCCAATATCACTTTTAGGAGAATGTTTTTCTCATAGTTTTGATTATGAGCCCTTTCCTTTTGGAAAGGTTTATCAGTAGCTAAGTATAAAAACATACCATACTATTCTGCAGCACTTTGAAATTGGTACAGTGAATTTTACTGCAGGATCCAAAAATCAGAATGAGAGATTGTGCTGTACTGACAGAAAATAATGCTCAGAATTGCCTGTATTTTCCCATACAGTTGTTAATTCTTCTACATTTAAGGTTTTTTAATGCAGCTGGCTTCTTTTAGCCTTTGCTTCTCAACTGATGGTAAACTGTTATCATAGTTGGGCAACTATTACCAATAGGCTATTAGCAGTGATAATAGAATTCTTGTCCTCTACAGAAGGGAAACTATTTGAAAGTATATGAATTTATCTTTTTTTTTTTTTTTTTTTTTAATTGAACATGCTAAAGAAGTGAAGTTTACAGAGAAGACCAAAAATTACAAAGTCAATGGATGTAATCTGTAACCAAGTAGCAACAGTATGTAATCTGCAATATATGTGTATGTCAAAACTAAGACCTTCATTTTCTATGTATTTAACAGAAAGGCTGAGGTTGGAAGAGACCTGAAGATCATCTGGTCCAACTCCCTGCTCAAGCAAGGTCACCTAGATCTGGGTGCTCAGGACCATGTCCACACAGCATTTCCAAGGATGGAAGACTCCACAGCCTCTGGGCAACTCGTGCCAAGCAGGTATATTCTTCTTGGACCCTCAGAGCTGATTTTGGAAGAAAATCTTATATGTCAGGAATGTCCTTACACACTGCACTTCTTATTAGACTTGAGGCAGCATATAGTTTTGCTAATCTGATCCTGAAACCTCTGTTATTTTAGTTGCACTTCCCAGTACCTCACATCCCAAGATAGACTTCAGTTGTCAGAGCACAACCCATTGTAATTCCTACCAAATTACAGATACATCAAAATATTTTCATAAGCTTTCACAGTTCACATAAAGATTTTTCTATTTAGATTCATTTCTTTGGTTGTCTTCTTGAAAAAAAAAACAAACCAACACAACAACTCATTGTGTAGGTGTATTACCAATCATAATATATTTAAGGCAGTTCACAAAAAAATATCAACTGATGTATAATGTGCTGAAGTGTTGTTATTAGAAGCAGATTATAGAACTATTTTTATGTGTTTCACAGAATGTTTCAATACACTCTCTTTTCTTGTCGTGCCTCATAAGGTTCAGATTCTTCTAACCCTACATTTCAAATTTCTCTAGGGTAGTAGTTGCTCTCAGGCAGACATGTGTATCCTTTGGGATCCATGGCAGGATAATATTTCTGATTTTCAGCCTTCTTCAATGACTTGTAGCCTCCATCTTCCTGTGGCAGAGAGCAGGTTGAGGGCCAGATGAATCATTCTGAGCAGCACCAGCTCAATCTCAACAGCTATCAGCAACAGGGAAGGTATAACAGCTAGAGATATTGACTGGGAATGAGGTCATTATTCAAGAAAAAAATCATCATGCCCACAGCTTCCTGAGTTTTTTCCAGTGAAAAAGAAGTAAGATGGCTTGTGTTACCATTGTGCTACCATGATACTGAGCTTAAAAATGAAAAGTTCAAACCATACTTTGGACTGGCAGCTCCCTGCTTGTTTGCCATAAGAATGTTTCTGGCACAGCAAGTGATGCTGAAACCAGAGGAGTGCTGTGTAGCTGTTGTGCATCAGCTGCTGAATTAGAGCATGGATGCATATGGTTTATTTTGGAAACAATTCATAATAGTGTCACTTTTCACAATCTAACTTCATTTACATCTAAAACCGATGGGGTTTGTTTTGTTATTTTCAGATGGCATCTTTTGTTTTGATATTTTCAGATGGCATCTTGCTTGTGAATCCTGAAGAGGCAGTTTTAGGTATGTATTTAAATTCAATGTACAGATATGTTCACTGAATGCAATGTTTTGTGGTCAGGCAGAGGTGCATAAACCATTCTCAGGAAGGGTAGGAGTCAAGAAGGAGTTTGGGAATAGGTGAACCTTGCCTTTTTCTTGGTCTCTCTTCAGTCCTATTTTCACAACTGCACTTCAGAAGTAGTGCAAATGTTCAGTTGTTGTTGCAAAGGAGCAGTTGGCAGTAAAGCTGCAAAATAATCACATTTGAAATGGAAACCAATGGGATCCAAACTGTTTCTTCTGACTGTAAACCACTTGTGGGAGAATTTTTTCTTTTTATATTGGAGCTAATTAACAATTTTATTAGACTTAAATATATATAATTCCATTTTATTTTGATGTTTTATAAACATTTGTGTTCCTTGTTTATAGCTGACATAAATGTGGAAAAGAAACTTAGTCATCAGAGTGTAATATAAGCTTAGTAAAGGCAAGATATTCCAGTTTAGGCTACATTTATTTATTAATTGATTCATTGTTGATTATGCTGTCTAGTTGTATGTATACAGTAAGTACATGAAAATCATATTTTCAGGACTTCTCTGAATTGCTTTCCATACTATTCTCAAGACAATTATAATTGCAGTGTCTTCTAACTAAATGTTGTGACAGAAAAGAGAGAAGTTTAAAAGTCAGTAACCTCAAAACCAGCTCTGCTTACAACTTTTAAGACAAAATTGTCTAATCAAGCCAACATATGGTAGAAGGAAAGCAGTGTCAAGGGTATTGAAAACACTACATAATTTCCCAAATGACCTCAATAACAACAAAAACAAGCAAACAAACAAAAAAGAAGTAGAAATGTGGAGCTTGTGAATTACATTCTTTCTGAATAATTAAACAAAAATATCTAAAAGAGTCTGGGATGTTTTATATTTAAAGCCTCTCATTCAGTCTTTCTGAAATCCAGTTTAGTTTTACTCTTGGATGTTTGTACTCAGACCAGATGAGGAATCGTGCCCTTTGCACAACTTAGTGTTAAAGAAATGTGTTATCTCAATGCATAATCTGAATTATTTGGCATTATTATGTAGTTGGTCTGGAGTCTACATTAATTGAGGAAATAGGACCCCTGTTTAACAGAGTGTTCAAGGATTTTCTCAACTTCATTTATGCTGCTAATGTCAAAATATCAGTGAGAATGAAACATACTCTGTGTTGAGCATGTTTTTTGGTATTTTGCTCAGTCTGCCTACAGGCATTTAATGGGATTTCTGTTGTTTCAGATGATTTTCCTGAAAAACACAGTGAGGAAACATTTATAACCTTGAAGTCTGACAAAATGAGAGGGAAACGAAATCCGGGTTAAAGAGATCATGTCACTGACAGTTGTAGGGACTAGTGTCTCCCTGAAAAATTGTGTCAGGAGACACCTTCTTTACAAAAGCCATGGACAACTTAACCCACAGATGAACTATTGGAAATATCTGTTGTGAGCAGAGCATAAACTACAGTTTACTTTGTCACCATTTATTTTCTTCTAGAGTAGGCTTTGGATAGCAAAACAGATAACAGATATCTCTGTATATGTCCATATAAGTTTTCAGACAAGATGTTAATGCAGAACAATCTGATGCCTAAAGGACCTAAGGGATTTAACTGTCTAAATGCCATTTTGAAAGTTGTTTGAGGGTTTACCTGATCTACAGGTATTGGTATTGCTGCCCATTATGTAGATAGATGCAAAAGGACTCTTCCATGGGACTTTACTCAGAGTTGTAACTGCAGTACCACAGAACTTATCTGAAGGTAGGTGAATAGTTTCCCACAATTGGCAAGTTTCTGCTGGGCTCAGCAGTTGCAGAAGGTTGCTGCTAGTCAAGTTGGCTAGTTTGGGGCTAGGCTGTTAAGACACATTGGTGCAAACCACATTCCCAAGCTGGACTACTCCAAGTAGTGGTACAACTACTCAGACTGTGTGGGGTTTTAACCTCCTGGGTCTTTCATTATTCCCTACTTGTCTATAACTGAAGTCATTCCTGTATTTCCGTGACAGGAAAGAAAAACTTTATTTTACTAAATACATCTGAGGAATGGGTAGTGATTTTTTGGGGGAATCAACAAGTTTTAGCCTCTGAGCAGTGACCTGCATAGTTTCTCTTTCCTTTCTAACTCTGGTACAGAGGATGTCAGAAGTGGTTGCTATTACTGTGTGTCACTCCATAAGTAGTGGATGTAGGGTAGTGTGTCATCATTTCATATTTGCTGGGGAATGTGTATAATACAAAAACATTATAAGTATGAACTTTCATTAGAATAAATTTACCTTACAACTAGTGAGATTCTTCCTGGCCAGCAATGAGGCTATTCACATGATTTCTAGTAAGCCAGTTGGTAGTGAGCACGGACTAAGCACAGTGCAATTTTTCACTTTTTCATTTTCTTTTTTAATTGGTTTTCTGCTAAGAACACCTTCAGTGGTGGTTAGTTACACGTGTTACTACATTATATTCGCTAGCCCTCCTTGGAGAACATCAGACTAATTAGAAACCCTGAGCTCTCACTGTGATTTACAATCTGGCAACAGAATCAGAGAAATTAAAAAGGTACTAGGAGTAGAGCTCCATGACAGGGGCCAAGGCAGTGCTTCTTTACAGAAAGGTCAGCATCACTGAGACACTGAGATATTATAGGTCTTCCTAACGTGACACTCAAGCATCAGAAACAGTAATGAGTTTCTTAGTCTGCACTCCAGAGAGTCTAAAATTAACCTCCTGTCATCGTCAAACTCGACCTCAATCACAGCAATTAATTAACAGGCACTGAAAGAACTTTAACCAAGGAGATGAGTGAAAGGACTCTGAAGGGAACAAGAGATACTTTTCTTTTCTATTTTAGCACATTCCTTCTTTTTCCCGGTGCTGTTTGGAAATTTTATTTTTGGTGAAATCTTGAAAGAATACATTATTAAGACCAAATCTTTAAGAGCTGGGTGTTAGTGTGTGTCTGTGTAACTTAATTATGTGTTTTTTCAAGTCAATTTTATTTTTTTTTGTGGAGAAAGATATGTCTATACTTGGAGAGTCTAGGAGGTATCTGCTGAAACACATACATTTAAGGGCAGTCAGCAGTGGCATTAGCTTTAGTTTTAATGCTGAACTATACCCATTTATTAATAAAATAGTTACTTAACTGTAAAGCCCATTCACTTTTTTGCTGTTTCTCCTGAGAGACTGCCAGCCAACTTGCTTGATAATTCTGTTTGTGATGGTGGTATTTTCGATTGTCACCCTGCCACAGTTGCATCCGAGACCCAAAAATTCATCACATGAGGACCAGAATATAGGCAGTGCAAAAAAACCCTGTGTTTTGCCTGGTACTTTGTGCTGAACAAGGTACAGACTGCACAAAAAGAAGGGAATTTTTTGACAAAGTTGACAAAAACTACTCTTTCCAAGAAAAAAAAAGAAAGAAAGAAAGAAAGAAAAAAGGTAGTTCATTATTGGAATGCCTTTTGACATGCAATATTTTTTTTCAGTGATATTTTCTAAATTAAATGTAAATTCTTCTAGATTTGCTTTATTTCTGTTTCTCTGACATAAGCTAAATAGGTTTGGTTAGTTGGTTTTACTTTTAAGTGTACATTGTATGCTAGGAATAAAAAAATATTCCAATGAATTTTAAATGCTCTTTTGACTTAGAGATATTTTGTCTTTCCAGCCTGATTTCCATTTGAAAATCTACAAGGTTTTAATTAGATGGAAAAGGTTTTTTTTCCACACAGAAATACGCAGACCACAGCCATTAAGCACAAGTCAACTCGGATATCTTCTCAAGATATTAAATACCAAATATAAATGGGGCTTGTCACCAAAGAGAAGGAAATGATAATTTATTTTTTTTTCATCTTGCATGAGCAATGTAAAATTCAGAGAGTCATGAGTATCAGGGTTTTTTTTGAGGTGATACTCTAGTTCTACAAACTGCACAAAACTACTTTCTAAATCAAAGCTCAGATGGGTTACTTCTTGAGAACAAACTGCTTGTCTATTTGAACAGCTGCTAATCATTGGGAATCAACAGACAGTCTTAACAGAACTTAATAAAACCTCATTTTCTCAAAACCACTTTTCACAGTTTAATTCTTGTTGTTTTCTTGGCCAAACTTCAAAATATGGTGACATCACCAGTGAGGTTATATTTAGCAATTGTTCCAAAGACTTGATTTTTCAGTATACAGTTCTAGAACACAATCTGACAGTGGTTTTGTTGTTGTTTGTTTGTTTTTTTTTAATTTGTTTTTATTTTTTTATTTATTTTGTTTTTGTTTTAATTCAAGGTAAATCTTCCTCTCTTCAGATATTGAAACAATTGGAAATGTCCTTTATTTATAGTTGAGTACCTAGACATATATCTTCAAGATCAACATCTTTCATATACTGTTTTCTCCAAGATGGATCATCTATAGATTATTATGTTCACTAGCTTATTCATTTAAAACACTTTACTAGAAGAATTAATATATTAAAAATATACTGTGCCTAAGAGTCTTAGTGTATTTAGAGGAGATTCTTGGACTATCTGGAGAAGGAGAAAAGGATGTTAGTCCCCATCAACGTCACAATTATGTCCAAATTGAATTATTTTTTAAAATGCATTATTTTGTTTATATTTAGGGATTTTTTTTCTCCTCGTTAGTTATGCTTTTAAAAGAATGTGTTTTGGAATTATTGGTAGTGATCAGAGAAGCTGATTAAGGCATAGATAGGAAATAGGAATGCTATATAAAATATTTGGAAGGAACCACACATTTCTTTCAATGACTAAAGAAAATATGCCCTCAGGAAAAAAAGTTACTCCTTAGAACTTTTTGCATACTTTATCTTACAAATATAAAATTCAGTACTGGAAGTCTTGTATTGATGAAATTGATGTTGTGCTTCATGAAGAATGTTCTCTAACTCCATAAACATTTAAGACATACATTGAGCTTGGAGGAGTGAAAACAAAGCAATTAATATTCTTTGGTGCTATGCATGGTGCTCTCTAGACCATGGCAGCCTCAAAGCAATGCACTAAAAAAGAAACAATTTCATTATTTAAAAATTAATCAAAAGCACATTTTCTTTGTCAAGTAAATTACATTTTAAACGTATGGTTCATCTTCTGGTTCATTCTTTGCTGTGTGATTTAGCAGTGGCTTTAAGCTACCCTCTTTCTATTGAGCCTTAGATAAGACACTGATCTTATCATAAAACCTTTTACCTGTGTTCCTTTGTGCCCTGCCATAAAAAAAAGTCTTAACTGATGCCAGTCGTGTTCTACAGGTGATCTCACAGACAGGTCTCCTATTCTTCTGCTATTTCTTTTTTTGTGCAGTCATATGAGGGTGGCTGAGAAGAGACAGACATTTATTCTGCAGATTGGCCACTGACCAATTATAGCTTCCAATTAACAGAAAAGCCAATAATAGCAGTTTACAGACTCACTCTGGGCTCTTTAGTATGACACTTGAGCAAAGAGTGGACTGAAAGGCTGGAAGGCAATGCTTCATTTTTCCTGTGAAGTTTGGTACTATGTCTAGATAAAGCCTCCCTATTCCCAGCCCTTAGCAGTGTGGGATAGAATAATGAAATTCTGTCCCAGAGGATGAATTAAGTACCACTAGGAATTAACTTCAGAGGTACTAAGCAGGGATGAAGTAAAGCCGAATGACTGACTGAATAATCTGCCTAAATTCTGGGTGAGAGAAAGAGAGCCAAAAAAAAAAAAAAAGAGAATATTTTGACAGACAGATTTAGAAACTGTTTCTTTAAAACACCAAAGATTTAACAGTCGTAAAATAAACTGATGGAGAAATTAACTATTTAAATTACACCCTGCTTAGAATAACAATGCTATAAATACTGTTTCATAGCTTTGTGGTAAGAGCTATTGCTTGTGCAGAATTAATTGTTATGTCTTTGTTTAGATTTTCCACTTCTTTTAATGATCTGCCTTAGTATTTTGTGTGGTTGACTACCCCAGAAAATTAGGAGTCCATTAGTGTATAGATGAAGTTATATAGATTTGAATTAGTCTATCAGTCTATTAGAATCACTTGGTCTAGGTGCCCCTGCTCTGGCAGGGGGGTTGGACTGGATGATCTTCTAGCTCCCTTCCAACCCCTGACATGCTGTGATTCTTTGAAATGTTGGCTGGACAAGGGAGATTCACATCATGAAATAGAATTTATTTTCAGAATACAGCTGAATGAAATTTAGGAAGATAGTTGAAAAGTAAAGTTCCTTTTCTAGGTGATTCAAATTTCATGGTGACTGTGGTAAAAAGTATGGTTATTTTTAAAACCTTTAGTGGCTCTTGCACTATTATCTTAATTCATGAGGCCTCTATGTAGTAGTTTTGTAACAGCAGATATATTGTGTTAATATTTTAATCTAAGCATAACTTTGCTAAATAATAGGAAGAAAATATTTTTTATGTTTAGCAGATAGTTCTGTCCAGCTTTATATCTGGACAGATGTTCATCTCTTGATCACATCCAGGAACAATGTCACATTTCTGGTGAGCTAACCAAGATAGAATTTTTACATATGTAAAGTGAAATGATATTTGAGGGTCCTATGTGACTGATTCTATCATCCCTTTATTTTGCTAGCCACATATCTTTTTTTTAAGTCCAAATACATGCAAGTAATGCAACAAAAATGCAGATGACACCAAAGTGCTTCCAATCCTTAGAAAAGCCTCTATTTATTTTCCAGTGGGTTTTGAAGAGTAGTATCATTAAGGGTTTTTATGTGTGACATGCATGGATTTAGCTTAAGATCTAGTAGTGCAGTTTGACTAAACAAAAGCTTCTGAATTGAAGCTTTGGACCTCAGAAACCTCCTAACAGTTGTCAATGAACTTTTAAGTCAGTCTCAGTTGCTTAGCAGTTCTGTTTGACATGAGAGACCTTAATAAATCTAATAACTGCTTTGTTTTTGGCAGGGGGCAAAAAAATGTTGATGTTCAAGTACATGACACAAACGGAGTAAATGGTGACTTATTTAGTGGAAAAATAAATTTAAATGTAGTGGTACATGATCAGGTTTTTCATTCTTCATGCTGTCAAGATAACCGTGCAGAAAATGCATGTTGATATGAATAGGGAAGTCAACATCTATTTTTAAATGTGGTTTCTGTGCCTGCAGAAAGAGATCTTGAGTGAACAGTGGCACTGATGAAATCACACCAACTTCTGTCACATGGGGTGAAATGTTTTTCAGAACTCCAGTGGCCAAGAAACTTAAAATAGAAAAGCATCAATACTTTAATTTTTAAATCACAAGGAATGTTGACATGTCACTGGTTTTAGTGCCCATTTTGTACATGAAATACAAACTCATGTTTATCTGATTCCCATAATACTGCCTTTATTGCCTGAATGGTAATTAATTAAGCTGACCTTGGCCAGCTGCTGGATAACCACCTCCCCCACACTGTACTCTTGCTCCCCATTTTCTCCAGGACAGACTGAGAAAATAAAATGGAAAAGTTGGAAAAGCTTATGGATAGAGATGAGGACAGTTGACCAGTTGCTGTTGCAGGCAAAACAGACTCAACTTGAGGAAAAAATGATTTAATTTATTAAAATTTAAATAGATTTATAAGGTAAGAAACCATGACAAAAACTAAACCACCTTTCCCCCTTTCCTCATTTTCCTAGGCTTCACCCCTTCCTTCCTGGCCCCCCTACCCCCTCCCCATCACCCCCAAGTAGCACAGGAGGACACAAACCATAGGTCTGTGTCCATAACACCTTGTCTCAGCTACTTCTTCCTCCTCATAGTTTTTCCTGTTCCATTGTGGGTCCTCTTCATGGGTTGTAGTCCTTCACAAACTGCTTTACTGCATGTCCTTCCTGTGGCCTACAGTCCTTCAAGAAAAACCAGCTCTGGCACAGGTCCTCCATGTCTGCAGGGGGATCCTTGCTCAGGCACCCTGAGCCCCTTCTTCCCACCTCCTGCTCTCCCCTTGGACACCTGCACAGTTAATATAAATTTGCAGAATAATTTGGGTTGGAAGGGACCTTAAAGACCATCTAGTTCCAACCTCCCTGCCATTTCAGGGACACCCCCCCACTACTAGAACAGCTTGCTCAAGGCCCCATCCAGCCTGGATTTGGACACATCCAGTGATGGAGTGAACGCATTAAGTGACAGAGCATCCACAATATGTCTATTACATGTGAATATTTTAAATGTCACCAAGTAGTAGGATAGATATCCCTTTCAAGTTGCTCCTGCCTCATTCCTCATCATCTTTCCTGCTCGCAGCACCCAGGGCAGGTAGCAGAGGTGCAGCTGTGTGCAATGCCAAAGGCCATGGATTACCTCATGGTTCATGTCTTTGGAGTGTTAGAATGGCTACAGTTTGGGGTTTGGAATTTAAAGGTCATTTTGAGCTGCTTGGGAGAAAATTACTAGATGTGGTGTGACCTATTCCTGAAGGGGTTACTAAGAGAGACATGCAAGAAAATTTAGTTTTCTGGAGCTATTAATAGGGAAAACTTGATGCTTGACCACAAGCAATGGTAGATTGACATGGCAAATGCTCAAGTAGAATGTGAATTCAAATTGTAGCTAGAATTTATTCATATGCTTACAATTTTTTTCTCAGTTCTTCATTACAAATTATTATTATCATTGTTGTCACCATCATCATCATCCTACCTTGTGATACGTGGCTGTCTTGTGACACTGGCAGCAGTCTGAAGACACTCTTCTGGTACAGATGAGAGTGTAATTATATGATGATTTATCACAAATCTGGAGTTGCTAAAGTAGAGAAATACATAGAGAAGATGGAAATACTGTTACAATGTCTGATTTGTCCTGCTGGTACTGTTGGAATCAGATCAGTTAGAAAAGGTGTAAATGTGCTTTAGAAACTGACACTAAAGAAACAACAAAAAAACCCCCAGGAAAATAACATAACAGCACTTGACATATTATAGAAATAATGTGTGAAGCAGAGTAATTAAATGCAGATAACTCTTGTGGATCACATGTAGTAACTTACATGTGGGAATGGAATTGGTGCCTGTAGGATCCTGACCTTGCTGAACAGAAAGGATAGAAATGAGAAAGAAGATGATTTATCAGAATATGGCACAAGAAAATTTGCATGGAAGATGGTATGAAACCAAATGACACCAACTGTGCAGGGGACCAGGACAGGCAGTGATGTTAAAGGGTGGAAAAAGGAGAAGGAGGAGGCACAAAGTGTCTGGAAGAGGGAAGACAGATAATCTTATGATAACACTTCCCTCTGCAATTCATAAAAATGGCCAAATTATTCTAAGCCTCTAGATTCCTGAGCTTTTCTAGAGAGCAAACACTTTATTTCTATTGAATAAATTATGTTCTACCTTTTGTGACAAGTGTATAAAAAAAGATAACAACCTGCTTCTGTTACAAGTTATTAAATTAGCAGAAGTGGTATAGAACTGCTCTGGGATCTGAAGTTGCCAGTTCAGCTAATGAACCATGTAGGTGTTCAGGTTGGTTCCATGTGACTTCTGTAAGAGAGGGTGTCTTTTTAGCTGTTGCATTTTTTAATTAGAAAATTTCACTAATGAGCATGTTAAAAGGGCATTTAAGTCAAGAATGAAGTTAAGAAATGCCAGCATCAGAGTGTGCCACTGGCATATTTGATGGGGTAGGTCACAGAGTCAGTCTTCACTTTAGCTGGTAATTGACTTATTAATAGATTTTACTTGAAGAAAAGTGAATTTTCAGTTTAAATAAAAAAAGTCTCATGTAGTCTTTTAGAGTGAAGACTGTCAAAACTTCAGCAAAAATAATACCATTTCCTAGTTTTGTGACTGCCTTTCTTAGTACCCTTCTGTTTTCTGCAGAACCTGCAGATCTCCATGGCTTCCCACTATACCACTGCTCCTTGCCAGGCTCTCTCTTCTCTTTACCATTTCCCAGAGAATCCTGCTTCTGAATTCTAAAAATTAAGAAGGTGAAGCTCTAATCAAAACTGAACAAGTTAAAGGAATTGAGACTCAGCACTGAAATATAACAGTAGGCATTGAATAGTTGCATATTTATTAAACCTCTTTGTTTAAATGGGGCATGCTATAATCCAAGGCATCCATTTAGAGAAGATGTGGAGAGGCTGAGTAAAGACTTTCTGAGTCATGTTTCCATGTCTGTTTTACTTAATGGGCTATTTTTCATATTTGCATCAGTTAATTTCATTGATTTATTTTGGCATAGAGGAACCCCCACCTCCAGTGTGTAGGGTTCTTTTACTTTGATTTCTCATTTCAGTCACTCCAGGACAGAGCCAATCTTAGCTCCTACTGCTCTTCACAAACCAGATGTTATTTTATTTTATGTGTTTTCTTATATTGCAGAACATCAAAAACTTAATCACGTTTTATCTTGGTCTCCTTAGCAGTAGCTACCCTGCAATACAACTATTCTTTACTGTGTATTTCACTCAGCTTTTACAGCATATTTCAAACATCTTTTACAGCACAGACTTAAACTTGGCTCTGATGCTCCTGAAGTAGCTATATTCTTTTCTTGAGCTTTCAGAGCCTTCTCTCTAGCCTGCCTTCTTGGCTCATGAGAACAAAAAAAAAAACCCAAAAACCAAACCAGGAACTTGCTGCTGCCTGGTCCCCAGCAATATGGTGTCCACTGGGCACAAGGAGGCCGTGGCTCTGTCTGCAATCAAATGGATGTGGGAGCTCAGAGATTGCACAAAAGGATGTGGGGGTGCAGGTGGCAGGCTGCAGAGAGTGCCTCAGCCTGTTCTTTATCTCACAGGGCAACTCCCATGGCTGTGTGAGGTGTGAGCAGGTAGATGATCTGCTCAGCCCAGCAGCCCAGCTGGAAGATGAGGTTTTGAGGCTTCAAGCTGAAGTAGAAAGGTTCAGAAGCATTAGGGAAAGTGAAATTAAGATTGACTGCTAGAGCCATGCTCTGAGCTCCACTGGACAACACCCAGGATCAAGGGGCCCTGGATCCTGCCTCAGACAAATAACAGAACCCCAGGTAAAGGGGGTGAGTGGAGGCAAGTTCATGGGCATGGTAGAAGGAGAGCACCCTCCTTACCTGCTTCTATTGCTCAGGTGCCTCTGAAAAACAGATATGAGACCCTCCTGGAAGACAATCAGTCTTCTCACAACCAGTTGGAAGGTGGGGGAGTGGTGGAGGGGGAGTCTTGGAGCCATGTCCCAACTCATTCTCTCCCCACCTTCATCATTGCCCTCACTCAAGGGGTATGGACCCCTGGAATCAATGCTTCTTCTCATGAAGACCTATCTGGTGACTCTCCCACGGCCTGTCCCTCATCCCCACAACTTAGGATTTCCTCAAGGAGATGGAAAAAGAGGGTTCTCCTAGTGGGAGACTCTCTTATTGAGGGAAACAGAGGGGCTGATCTGCAGACCTGACCCATTTCACAGGGCAGTCTGCTGCCTCCCTTCTTTCAGCAAGTGTTAGGAAGGCAATAAGCACTACTCAAGCATCAGAAAATGTCTTTAGATATCTTTTAGTCATTGCACTTATCTATTGCATTACAGGATCAGTATGGCATGGGACAGACAGCTTCAATGGGCAAAATGAATTTCAACTGGTTTTTCATTGTTCTGACCAATAATGCAATGTTCTTCTTTAACATAACACTTCAGTTTCTGACACAAATGGTATTAGAGGGGGGAGCTGGACTTAAAAACTTATCTAATGATAAGAATATACAATGTGACTCAATAGAATAGTATCTCTAGCATGATGAGAGGGAACCAGAAATCAGTATTCTGGTTTTGTAGAGTACATAGGTGGGAGTGTTAAGCTCTCCCTTCTCTTGGATCACACTGAACTTT
Organism: Ceyx melanurus; assembly: GCA_024611195.1. Taxonomy (NCBI): domain Eukaryota; kingdom Metazoa; phylum Chordata; class Aves; order Coraciiformes; family Alcedinidae; genus Ceyx; species Ceyx melanurus. The sequence continues at coordinate 1,390 of JANHGL010023317.1, read as the reverse complement.
TTTCTCTGAGGAAGAAGTGGGAGAAGGGACAGTGCACCATTCCTAGTTACAGCTGCCTTCTGCCCAGACTTAAAGGCTTTGAGGGCTGATGGTGGGAGATACTGAGGCAGCTTTCAAAATCCTACATGTGCTTATGGTGCAGAAACAGCAGCAGCAGTGCGTGGGAAAGCCACCTGGGAACTTGCTTCAGGAGGTGCTCTGCCAGTCTCTCAGGTGACAGCTCTGCCAGTGCATGTGGGAGTGTGCATCTGAACTCTTCTCCCTTTCCTTGAAATCTCCCTGAAACAGTTTCAGCACATTATATTCTGTTCTGTGAATCACACAATTCACACTTACATCTGACAGGAATTTCATGGCTGATCTTTTGTTAGGAGCTTAATCTTCTTCTAGCCAAGCTGTTTCCCTTTGCCTACAAACAGGTGCAAAATAAAATGGTTTTGACTTCTGTTTCTATGTGTAGACATTTATATAAGAAGCTATATAAGATTGTTGAAGGGTAGCAATCTCCTTGCAGATTTCTTTGGCTCTGTGTGTAGTTCTTCAGTGCTTCTCACTTTGGAAGCAATAGATTTCCTTGTCATGTTAAGGGTGACCTCTGGAGGTCAGACACTGATGAAAAAGGCTGTAACAATCAGAGCTGCATGTACTGTTTGATTCACCATTCAAACCACTTCAAACCCAATTTCATACTTAATATATTGGACAATTTCACCTTCTCATGCAATATTTTTTGATGTGCCTTTTATTTTTGTTGTTTTGTTTTGCTGTTATTATTAAGGTGGCAGCAAATAGGGTCACTTCTGGTTTTATCTACGCAGTTTAATTCCTAGACCTGCAAAAGTTTCAGTCTCTGAATAATGTTATAGTCTGGAATTGACTTCTAATGTTTAATGGCACATGCATGTCATTCTTTGCCCCATCACGGCCGAGGCTCAATTTCATCAGAGCCTGATTGCAGGTAATTTCTCCCAGTCCCATTATTGTCTCTTTGCAACAATCTACCCAGGAATTTATGAGGAAGCCATTTAAAATAATCTGTTCTAGGGAAGCTGTACTTAAAGTAGTTAGAGGATTAGCCACACAGGATTCTATTTTTCTAGTTTATGAGTTTAACATCACTTGGATACTTAGTGTTGTATCTTGTTTTATTCAGGATTTTTTACCTGGGAGAATGAAAGGAATCCCAGTACAGAGCTGGGTGCTGCACCTCATGAAGGTATCATAGGCAGAGGCAAGGATAATGTCCCTTGTCTTTGGGAATTGCACTGTTTCTTATTCACCAAACTTTAATTAGAGGAGATTTAGACTGGCTGTCAGGAAGAAGTTGTTTCCCTTGAGGGTGGTGGCTCAGTGGCACAGGCTCCCCAGGGAGGTGGTTGAGGCCCCATCC
>JANHGL010023316.1:79135-95370 GCA_024611195.1 Ceyx melanurus | reverse complement strand
CAGGGGGGTTGGACTAGATGATCTTCTAGGTCCCTTCCAGCCCCTAATTTCTGTGATTCTGTGATTCTGTGATTACCAAACAGTTGGTTTGCAACAGGACCCTGGCTGTGATGCTTTTTCACTTACCTGAGGTATTGTAACTACCTCCCAACATCACTCCGATGTGTTAACACAGGGCTGTAGTGTTATCATTAATTCTGATGCTGTTAAGGTAAGCTGTAGAGAGGGAAAATATTTTTTTTTTTTCCTTTCAGGAGTGTCCTCAATGTTGAGGTCTGTGTCAAGGTGCAGGAAGGAAGATTCTTCCACATCTGCCACCACATCTACTCAGTGATTAAGTCATCAGCACCACATGTGGGTGAAAGAGAATAAAGATCAAATGCCTTAGGCAATACCCAGAAAACACAGCTGTGTGATGTTGTAGCAATGTTATTATCAGTGGTGCCTTTCCAACAACTGAGATCATCCACCTGAATCCTCTGAGCAGTTGGTAATGGGGCCAAGCCTGTGCTATAGAATGCACTTTTGCTCTTCTGGACAATTCTGATGTATCCTCTTGTGTATCTGGTTTCCCATAAAGACAAATAGATAGGGAGTAAGTTAACAGGTACTTACACAGTTTCATACTAAATCTTTAAGCAAATAGATGTAGGTCAGGGTATGTGATACAGTCACTGATATGTTGCTAGTAGATGGAGTATTAAAGAAGTAAAATCAAGGAAAATAGAAATAAACAATGGAATTACATACATAACATAAAATATCATATAATCACAGAATGTTAGGGGTTGGAAGGACCTCTAGAGATCCAGTCCAACCCCCCTGCCAGAGCAGGATCGCGCAGGGCACATCGCACAGGAACAGATCTAGATGGGTTTTGAAAGTGTCTAGAGGTGACTCCACAACCTCTCTGGGCAGTCTGTTCCAGCGCTCTGTCACCCTCACAGTACAGAAGATCTTCTTCGTGTTGAGAAGGAAATTATTAGAAATCAGCATGATTTACATATCCCAAATTAAGAATGCACCCGTCTTTATTAAAAAGTTCTAGGATTTGTTTATCTACTCCAGCCACAGGTCTCAATTTGTATTTTGCATGGCTGAGTCCCTTTCGTACAGCTTCTGTATGTTTGCATACAGCACAGTTGCTTCTGCTTCTTGAGGTTAGTGAGGTATCTCTGCTCATAAAAATACATTATTAAAAGTACTTGAAAATACCAGTACTGATTTCCCCCACCTCTTTCTTGGTCCGTTGATATATTAGGAAACATATTTTTTAATTCCTATGAGAAACAGCTTAATGTTTAAAGAAGCATTTCCCTGCCTACATTGTTACTAATGCATCCCATTCTTAAAATACAACATGGAAAGTAAAACCTTATTGAAATTTAAGGAATTTGAAGGAGTTATAATCTTAATTTCTTAAGTCCATGTATTAAATATACAATCAGATTCTCAGACACATTCACATAGTTTGGCAAGAGGATCATCTATATGAGTAGCTCTTTGTTTTCCTATCTGTGATTTGTACAGGTTGTTACAGCACTCAGACTGATACTAGCAATCATTGAAAATTCTTCACAAATACTTTCAATCTCAGGGGCTGGATTCTTCTTCACTCACTGTAGTCTTCTGCAAGGAGAGCTTCACTTGGTTCAGTACAGTAATCCAACTTTAAACTTGGAGAGTGCAGAGGAGCAGGGGAACAGGTCACATATCCAGATATTCTGTTCTTGTATTTTAAAAAATGCCATCAGCTGTCTGATTTAATGTTGAAAATCTTAATCTCCTTTGACCTTCTGTGGCACTGGTTCCACTCAGTAGATCACAGAGAGTTCTAGATCAATTGCTCTGACTATATAGCATGGGGGTCATCATTGCTTGGTGCATCCTGGTTCAGTCTGCCATTAAACATGCTGCCATTTTTACCATGAGCATCACAAGTATGTAGAGAGATGCAAGGTTGCAAGGTCTCTTTTGTGAGCACACCCTGAATGAAACAACAGAGTTTAGAGTTTATTCAATCTACTCTCCACAACCCCCTTAGCCAAATACCTATTTGGTATACAAATATATATATATACACAAGTTATTTTGCTTGGAGGGAAACAGATTTATCCTTTGGAAATAAGGTGCACAAAGAAGTGTAGTTCTCCACCAACAGAGGCCATTCATTTGCTTGTTGCTTGCCATGTTCTGGTTGCTCTACTGGGGATTGGGGTCTGCTTCCATTGACCCTGCAGAGCCTTGACTCCCTTTGCCTTGGGTTTCGGGTGGGATTCCTCCTATTGACCGCATCAACTGAAAGCTGTCTATGGAGTCTAAAGTAGTCAGCAAGGTTGTTTTTTATTGATGAGAAATATCTTGCAAGAGTCTGACTCCTTAAAACATGGTGCTTTCTGTACATTGAAATACTTTTGGGAGAAGTCACTACATAACAGCACTTAAAGTGAGTCAAAGATGATTAAAACACTACTTCCTGTGATAGTAAAGTCCCAATGTAATGTGGAGTCAAACTAATGTGTTACAATTACTGAGGCAGGTTCATCACTGTGCTAAGGCAGAAGCTGTTTGAAAGAGGATGTCTTGGAGGTGACACAATGCCCATACTCTGATGGCTTTGCAATCACTGAAATGGCTTCATGAGGTGGGAGTGATTGCACCCTGATGTGGTAGTCGAGAAGCAGGACTGAACAGAAGTCACAAAAAAAACAAGGCCACAATTAGGACCAAACTCTGCTCATTCTATACCCATGCTCACTTTGTTAGATCCCACTGAAATTGAGGGCAAAGCTTTTGGTTTTCCCCCTGGGTAAATAAAAACACACTCCCTCAGTAGTGTAACTGATTAAAGGAAATGTTGTAAAGCACAGTCTCCAGTCATCCAAGAAACTGTAATCATATTCGTGTCTTGAGGCACTCTGTCCATAGCTCCTCCTAGTATCTTTAATACTGAGAAGTCAGAAATCTTAATTGTCTCAATTGTCTCTTTTTTTTTTTTTTTCCCTCTATGTTTTATATTCACTCAGGTGATAAAGCCAGGTTCTTTTCTTTTACTTTTTTTTGGTCTTTTCCTTAATTTATGTGTCTCACATGGCTGAAAAGCTTGAGCTGCCACATCATTAGCAATTTATTTTTTTTTAAATAAGCATTTCCAGAAGAATTTTAAGAGATAAAGTAACTCAGAGGATGATTTCCTAGGATGTTGTGCTTGAGCAGGTGGCTAGATTTATGGTCAAAATAAAGGTAAACATTTCTTACTAACTTTTTAGTTCAGTAATAGCAGATCTGGATTATCTTTAGAAAACTGTTCAAGGAATGTGCCACTCGAAAAAAATAATTTGCATTCATAGAATATTTTGGAAAATATTTCTTCATACTCTGTGGCAGCGTATCAACTTTTACTGTCTGTTGATTCAAAAATTAGAGGTGTGCAGTAGTTGCTCTGGCAACAGAGTCTCATTTTACCCCTTTGCTCATTTCCAACCTGTTACTAAATTACTAAGCACTGGAGTTGTGCATCAAAGAGCACCTAGAGATGCTGTTAATGTAATGAAACTGAGACTTCATCTACTTAAAACATGTTGTGTCAGCTTGGAAATAAGACGGGTGATTTCTTTACCCCCAGAAGTTGACACCATGTCAAGTATTTAAAGTTTAAAAATTATGAAAACAAGGTCTACACACGAAAAAATCCTTCTATGGTATTTACTGATGTGTTATACCTGGCAAAATTGAATTTGTTTGTTAGCAAATTATAAAATATCCTTTTTACTTATTGGTTATGACATCTGTCAGGTGACTTTAGTGTTTTTAAGTACTTCAGTTGATATTTTCTCCGTGTGTCATAATATATGTGTAGATATATAGTTACTGTTGCAAACTTTTAGCAGTAAGATTAGTCCTTCAGATGGGAAGAAGCTAAGGACATGAATCTGTGTTATTGAAGGCAGTGCTGTGCACTTTTAAAATATTCTCATATGAGGTGGTTTTGGGTACTTTCTGAAAAGAACAAAGTGAGGCTTTTTTGGTCAAATACAACATTTACCTCTGTGTTGCACAAGAAAATTGGTTTAAGTATCTTTAAGTATATCACCATTTACTGCACTACAGTAAACATCTAAAACCCTTTGGGACTCAGTATCAGGGGAGTGAGGAGGTCTGGGTGGTTAGGTATTGGAATGGGCTGCCCAGGGAGGTGGTGGAGTCACCATCCCTGGAGGTGTTTAAGAATCGCCTAGATGTGGTGCTGGCTGGGGGACATGGTTTAGGGATACTGGCAGCGTAGAGTTAATGGCTGGACTTGATGATCTCGAAGGTCTCTTCCAGCCAAATCATTCTATGATTCTATCAGTCTTGCTTGGGCGCCACATGATGCAGTGGCTGCTAGCAAAACCCAGTGCCCAAGGCCCCCCAGAAATGCTGCCAGCTCCAGAAATTATTGGATGGATAATTTCAAAAAGTATCTCCTTTGAAGTCTCACACCCTGTTGTACAAATACTCTCTATACACTGTGGTTTTAACTACTATTTCAGTCTCCGGATCTTTCACTCTGCTTTGACAGAAGAGATAAAATTAAGGAAGAACCACATTCTTTGAGAAAAATATGTTGTTCACAGCATCACATCATGAGGATTGTTTGGCTCCTCGTTTTTCAAGCACAAGTGTGTGGGCTGAATTAATAAAGTGAGAAAGGGTAAAATGTATAAGGTTCTGTGCTACTGTTGACCTACCCTGACACAGAGGCTTGTCTCTGGCGTGACAGGAACTATGCTTGCAAGGCATCATTGGTGCATCTACACTTAGAGCACTGTGAGACTTCTTGCTCCTTGGTGAAAAGGGGCAAAATGAGATGAGGTTCTCATCCCAATATCTCTCTGTATGGTACTCCTAGTTTATAAATACTTATGCTATATGCAGTGTAAGTTCCTGAATTATTGCTTGTGTGAAGTCACGTTTAGCTATGATTTGAGAGGTTATTTATATAAAAATTGCCTTTTGATAATGTAATTCCACAACATCTGTAGAATATTATCAAATGGTAGGAGCCCAACTAGTAAGACCTTCCATAATGTCAGAAAAATTTCAACTTCTTAATACAGTGGTCTTATACTGTTTCCTAGCTTGAAAACCCAGTACTAAGCCTTTAAAAATAACACTATAAGCTGCAAAACTTTGTTTAAAAGTAAGGTGCCAGGAAAGCCTATAAATGTAGGTGTTTGTTCTCAGTGTTACATTGTAATCTTTTCATACGTAATTCTGTTGTATTTGCACCAGTTTCATTTGATTGTAATTTTTAATGTATAATGTTTTTACCAGGCGGGCTATAGAGCTATGTTATCACTACAGTAAAATGTCCACATGTTCCATGCTACAAAGTGCAGAACATGCCCAACACAAATTCCATACTGGGTTTAGAGATCAGACTTTAACTTCGCTCCAGATGCAAGATGTGGACAACAGAGACATGTTTTTGTTACAGACTTTACTAATGTGGATTTAAAATAACATGACTGAAGTCCTAAATTGATATGACAGTTGAACTTTTACTGGATAAAAGAACCAGCTGCAATGTTATGCCTGGTTTTAAAACCAATAGATGTGATCTGAACCAGATTTTTCCACCATTGTTTTGAAAATTTCCATTTGGGTAGAGGGAGGGTTTAGGAACATTTCAAAGAAATGTAAACATGCACTTAGACACAATAACTTGTGTCCAGGCCAAATTTCACCTGGGATATTTATTATTTTCTACCTTTCAAGATTACAGTGGCACTTTCCTTTACTTGTATTCTCCTTAAATTTCTACACTGGTGGAGTGTAATGGCATGTAATTAGACTACTAAATAAGTGCCTCAGCCCAGGGAGGCACTGGGTTGTTGAAAAGCTTTCCCATTACTCACATCTAGGAACAACACTGCCAACAGGCTAATGTTGCAGGAGCTATCATGGCTCTTTTCTCTAGTATTTGACACTGCGCAAACAAAGTAAACTTGATGTGTAGCTGTGTGAAAAAATGGCGCCAAGGAACTGGTAAAGAGGGTAGGAGCAAAATATGTTTTTACTGGAGAGACCAATTTATTCTTTCTTATATCTGAAGATGTTTCTTCTGAACGTAGCAATGGAAAAGGAATAGAAGCTGAGGCTGTCCTTGGCAATAGTTCCAGTCAATGTGTTAGAAAAGCATCCAAGGAAGGTAAAAAAATACAGGGAGGTATAGGCATCATTGGTAGAGAAAGAAAGATCATAGTTGTTATATGTCCATAAATATCACATATTATAGGGTGATCTTCAAATTGCATGCTGCACTACATAAAATTTCCTATATGCTTTTTGGCAGAATTTTGCTCCCGTGCAAATATTTTATAAACTGCAGCATGAAGCAGCTTGTTTTGCCTAGAGCATCAAAGTCATGGTGTCTCACTGCTTACAGTGACTAATGCTTTTTGTTGCAGTTTGATTGCCTCCCCAAGACAGCATAGTATGGTCTATAGCTGGCTAATAAATTTGAGTCTATTTATGTCCTTTTGGTTGAAAGGATCATATGAACGAACATTAAGATGAACAGCCATGGATAAATAGATGATGTTCAGGGTAATGCTAATTGTACTCAAATGGAGGAGTTCATCAGACTAAAGAAAAAGGAAAAAAAAATCAGTGCCAAATTTTATCATTGTGCCTTTATTCTAACTCTTCTTGTACAAACAATCTTTGTAAAAGAAGTGAGAACAAATGAATCCAGTACCACTATGAATAATTTTAGATTGTCATTGATATGCCGTGACTCTCTTCTCACATAATGTAAGAGGTAGAGGTCAGCTCTCTACCACTTTTTTAACTGAAAGACCATCAGCTTAATTTGGAAACAGAATTTTCCAATGAACAACAAACCTTGGAGAGGTAGAAATAATAATACAGTTGACCTCAGCAGTTCCAGAACATTTTCTCAAAAGCTGTCTGTTTCTAGGAACAGTGTCACAGAGTATATGTAAAAACACTGGGACCTCAGAACACTCTGCTGTGCTAAGTACTAAGCAGAGGAAATAACATACCTGCCTTGAGCACACTCACCCTTCTGACCAGCAAAAAGCATTTTACTGTAAAGGTGAAATATTTATAAATACCATATGTATCACAATAGGCAGTCATATCCTCATAGAGAAATATAACCCAACAGAAGCAGTTATGAGATACATCAGGTGTCCTATTATAACTTCATATGCTGGTGTAGCCATATGCGATAACTAGAGGAAAGTTGTAAAGTCCTTCATACATATCTCAGGAACTTTATGAGTATCAGTGACTTTGCACATAAAACTATCATGGACCAAATCTTTACAGAGATGGAAATAATATTATTAATCTTTTCCTCTAAAATTAGAAGTTCTTAATGCTTTAATTGAAGAACTCTACATAAGTTATAAGGATAAGGCATGTGCTTCTAAAACCTGCTGAGCCTGCCTGTTAGGGGCCTGCCTTATGGGGACTTTTCCAGTGTAACTCACCAAGAACAAATGTATCATTACTTCAGTCATGACTCTGTATGTCTTAGAAACTGAGAGGCAACAAATGTCAGGTTAGCCATATGAAACCCATTGCACAGCACTCATTTAGGCAGCTGTGGGAAATAACTAATTATGGGCTAAGTACTAAATCAGGACTGGGTCCCCAGTTGAAAGGTCTGAAAGGATACTCCAGTGAGTGGCTGATTTTTTTTCCCATTGGAATTTGACTTTTTGACTATGCAGCACTAATCCTTTTGAGATATCTTCAAAGTCTTCTTGCAGGAGGACCATGGAAAATGCTGTAAATTGGAGGAGATTGAGAAGCCAGGGAATAGCCACTGTTTGTGACATCCTAATACAAAGAGCAGAAAGGAAAAAGATGCAAATTTAGGGACAGTTCATTTTGTTCTGTTATTCAGCACTGTGTAGGTTCTATTTGCAGAATTCCTATGTAGTAATATACTACTGAGCTTTCATTGAGAAAGGGGCTCTTGACCCACTGAATAAATTCATTTGCTCGAATGAAGGAAATTAGAGTACAAAAATAGTCGCCTTGACTCAACATAAAATCCTGATGGTTTCCAGTTTCAGCAGAAGCTGGATCCTGATCCTTAGATCTAACTTTGTCATGGATTCTTTGTGGGAGCTCAATTCTTTATTGTTTTATGTACAATGAAAGTATTGAACTAGTGTAATAGAAATCCCGTGACAACAAAAAGACCTCAAACATTTTCAGAATTTAGGGAAACAACTTCACACACAAAGCTTAACCGTGAACCCTAAATCTGAGTGCAGACTCCTGCATGTTTCATGAAATCTCATATTCAACCTAATTGAAATATAAACAAAATCTTCTTTACTCATCCTGTCTTCAGTGCAATCCTTTCCTGTTTCATGCTCCAGTTATAACAGAAGATGAATCAAGCAATCCTCACCCTGCGGGCACTGAGCAACTCCACCCTCTGACATCAGTGACTGCAGCAAGAGAATGGATTCAGATCCAAGGATTTGAAATAATGTTATTTGTGGCTTTATTCTTCTTACTCTTCTACTAATGACAATACAGATGAATTTTGTCATCTTAGTAAATGAAAAGCAAACATTAAAATGTCATATAGAAATTTTTCTGTGAAGTGTAAAGAGAACGTTAAAGAATATCAAACACTTCAAAAGCACATTACTTTGTCATGTGCCACGTATGAAAAGGTCAGCACTAGTCTTCTGTCTTTTTTTTTTACATATGAATCATAGACAACAAATAAGACTTAACATTTGCACTACTATTTTAATCTGTACCATTATTTATGAGGGTTCTCAAAATACTTGTAACCCTCAGAAAATATTCTAGAGTAGGCCGGTATTATTACACGCTCATGTTACAAATGAGACACAAAGACGGCACAGCTGAAATTTTACTGAAGTAACTACTGGTTGGGGCAGGGAAAGGGAACCTCAGTTCCTGGATATCTAGCTTGTGTGATACAGGGCTTTGTTATCAAATGTGCTCTCACATACCCACGAGAGGTACAAATGTTCTCCAAACATTTTTCTTTCTGTGAAAAACATACCATTCAGATAGATCAATTTTTTGTGTAGCAAATCAGAAAAAGCTCCAGAAAAGATAAATTCTGACTGTACTGGAGAGCTGATGTGATAAAACCAGTAGGGTAACTTTATTTTTCACACTCATGCCCAGTTAGGTAATCAGACTGCCAGAAAAATTCTGTGTAACTTCTTCCCTTTATGTAAGTTTAGCAAAGTCAGACTCATATATATGCTCTGCTTGCTACCTCAGAGTCACTCGGGAACATTCTTCAAAAGGCATTTTTTGTGTCTTTATAATTGAATTGATTCTTAAGTTGTGCCATGGGTGTACACCTTATCAAAGAAGAGCTAGCACTCCATTTGTTCATAATGCCCTCTAGGAGGAGGTTTAACATGCAATGTTTGCTGTTTCTAGCAGGTCTCTCTGCAGAGAGAGAGGTCGCTACTCAAGGAGGCACTTTCCTCCTTGGAAACAAGAAAAGAAATCACCAGGAAGGAGAAGAAAATGCATCTGGGTAACAGGAGGGGATCTTGTCAATCTTCAAGCCACTAGAAAATGATCATGAAAGTCTTTTGTTAGCGAAGCCTATAATGGTACTATTGCTTGTCTATTGTGGCCACTAACAGCAAATAGTCTGCAAGGACAGGGGAGATGTAGGATTAGACAAATTGTGAAGAGGAGCTCTGGATGCTTGAAAAGTGCATTCGTGCACATCAAGGTCAGAGGGGTCAAAATAGTGTCATCATTCATCCTCAATGGAAGTATTTCTATAAACAAATTGACCTTAAAAAACATCCATGGCATATATGGAATAATGCTAATGATGTACTATTGGATTTCTTCCACAAGTGGAAACAGAAAAGCAATTGTAATTCACTTATGTTGAGTTGGAGACTATGTTGTACAGTACTTTTTCTACTGCTGGAAAGTGCAGCCATCCTGGAAAAAAAAAAAAAAAAAAAAGCTTTATTAGTATTATAATTTTTGGTGCTTTTTAAGAATTAACCCATTTAGTAATTTATTTATTTTTTTTGTCAGAGGGCTTATCCTTATCCACAGGTATATTTTTGGCAATAGCACTAGGCTGAAGCTACACATATGCATTGCAGGTAGGCAAAAAGGGTGGACCAGATCTTTCCTGATGGAAGGAGACAGACCACCAGCTTGTTCTGTCCAATCTAGCAATTTGACTAGTCCTTCTCAGTTGTGCTTTTTAACTGAGATCTTTGCCTAATCCATCCTCTGACTTCAGTACTTAGTGGGCCTATTGCTTAAGTAACTTAATTGAATTTGCTCGTTAATAAGGAAATTGCTCTTCCATAATGCACTTGAAGTGCATGAAAAGAGCTTTGAGAAGACAATGATAGACATAGATGTTATAGTGAATGGCAGCTGCTAAATATACATGTGCTGATAAATGTCTGTAAAGTAATTTCATATGGTAAGACAAGTTAAATGTTTAGTTCAAGCTTTAATTAAAAGTTACCTCACTAAAATTTTCAAAAGCATCAAAGTTACAAACTATTTCAATTTACTCTCCCTCTGTATGCAGTCGGGACATGTTTTGTCTATCATTGTATAGTATGAATATTATTAGTTCACAAATAACAAGTAACCACAGATGAGAGAACTGCCCTTGACAGCAACTCTCTACTCTGCAAAGTAATATTGTTTCCAAACGCTTGAATAAAAGCACATTAACAGCAGGAGTCAACAAAGGTAGCTTTATGATTTTTTTTTTTAAAGAAAGACTTTAAAAGTGTCCCTGATACTTTTTTAGAATCTTTTTCAACTGGATTTTTCTTGAACAATACTTACAACATCCTGATCTTTGGGGTCAAATCATTCTCTCAGTTGCTTGCTGTGCAGTTCTGAAAATTTGGAACGAGTTTAAAAGTTTGAAGGACCGACTTTAACTGCCAAGCTTATACATAGAGATTCAGGCATTCCCTATGTCCTCCAAAGCATATCTCTTTTTCTTCTTTTTTTTTTTTTTTTTTTTTTTGAGATATATTACACTCTAAAAAATGGGAGGAAAACAATGAAATACAAGTCTTTCAGTTTTAATGCTACCAAATTAATGGACTGGATATACATGACAAGTAATACTAGAAGAAAGGCTTTATCACTTCTAACTACTTAAGATCTTCTTGCAAATAAGGCACTGGGCTGTGTCTTAGAAAATCTGGTGCTAGTATTCTGGTTTTACACCTAGTGTATATAAGATTGGGAAAGTCACTGAGTTCTGTGACCCTACTGTGAAATAGAGACACTAGCACCACTTCTGCTCCTTCACCTGTACACTTAGAGTGATGGTCTTTTAGACTAAGATCAATCTCTTATGTGAGAATGGACAAGAGGACTCCACTATGGTTTGGTACTTTGAAATAAAATGAGGATGATCCAAATCTATCCATTCTTAATCCTTTCACACACAATTAAACAAACCAAATGCAAAATATAGCCCAAATGGAGAATTACATTAATTCAGTAACTTAGAGAAAGATTTCTAGATGAGAAATCAATGAGCTAGTTACCATTTGTTTTTCCTGGGGTTAACTTAAACAAAATGCTTAATTTCACTGTTTTAGGGTAGAATCCAAGTATTCTGAAAAACACTTTTGACTTGATTTTCATTTGCATATCTTTTACAGCAGAGTACCTTATGTCCATGTCAATAAATCCTAGGCCTTGTTCTAAAAAAATACTATAATGTGTTTTAGTCAAAGGTTTATGTTGTGGTTGAACTGCAAGATGAGAGTAATAAGAAGTTCACATAGTTGTTTCTGGTATTTCATATGCCTCAATATCAGATTCAGTTTTGGAGTTGAAAATAAGGATACCAAAATATGTCTCCTGGAATTAACAAAGCAACTTGAACTGGGTAAGAATTTAGTGGCCCTTGCTATGGAGTATCTCAAAAGTCACTGCATGTGTGCTTCCTTTATAGTAGAAAGTGGAGTAGGATGAGGAGGAAGTACAGTGTTGAGTCTGATGCCCTTTAGTATTAGCTAGCACTTATTGAGAAAGGAGTTTCCTTAGGGTAGAATATCTTCCAGATCTTCTCCTGTAAGGTTCATATGCCTCCTATTGTGCCAGTGGTTTAAAGAGATAAACTCTTGAAAAAAAGCATACTTTTTAGAAATAATTAAAAAATAAAGCTAATAATGATGGACAGCAATTCAGAAAGCACTAATGCAGAGCACCTGAAAGTTAAGCCTTTCCACTGACTTCTGTAAGTTTTTTAGACTTCAGAGCTACATTTAGCTGGCAGGAGACCACCTTTGAAGGTGCCTGGAAGAAGTGAGTGAAGAGAGATTAGAGGAAGAGAGGGAATATTAAACTGAAGAGGTGGTTTCAGGAGCTTCATATCAGAAAATTAAGCATACACTGGTGTCACTTCTAGTCAACAGCTACTAGAAAAACAGGGAATTTTAAACAACTGGGCAACTATTTTCAACTAGGCCTTCTGTATGTAAAGGGTTCATACCTCAGTAAAGTACATGTGTGTAAATCAGTGTCTTGATTTAGATGTCAGCTGCTGGAATTTCTCATCTCTTAATGTGGACCTTCTCTTTAAAGTAGTCTTAAGTTTTCTTGGTAAAACAGGGCATCTAGAATTAAACATTCTGACATTAAACTCTCCCTTTGAAGCAATTTCCAATTCTCTAGCCATTTTGAGAAATTAGAAAAAGACTCTTTTTTCTTCCAGTTTGCAGTATCCCAGGCACAGTGGGAAAACTCGCACACCCACATCTACTCAACGTGCAGTTCCAGTTGCGAGGCCTTGTGAGGCACAGTGGGGTGGAAGGTTATGGGATGGAAACATAACACTGGGGCTCCAAACCCAGCTCTCCTCCTAACCTGCTTTGTGATATTGATCACAAGGTTTGAAGGAGATAAAACTAGGGCAATAGTGAAAGGTGAAAGGTGCTGTGCAGAAAAGATGGCTTGTAGTGAGGTGCCATCAGGGCACAGGCAAAGAGCTCCTTTCACTGCCTCTGCTTCTCAACCAGAGCACTGCAGACCCAGGTGCAACTCTGCAAACCTGCCCCGGTGCCAGCCCTAAAAGTGAACTAAACATGACCCTGCTGCTAAAGAGACTTATCTGCCCAACCTCACCTATGAATTCAGATGAAACTGTTTCCTTTCACTACTTTAGTGTTATTGTTATAATTTCTTTAGATTTTATACAATAAAAGGGAGGCTTCTATTCCTGGCTGCAGCAACCCCTCCCACAAATCAAAAGAATTAGACATTCATTTTTAAAAGACTGAATAAATATGCCCTGACTACAGAGGGGCATGGATTACAAACACCACAAACACCACAAAGTCCTGGAAGAAACAATTGTTCTTTCTTTCATTTGATTCATCCCTCAAGTTCCAATATATGTATCTCACTGAGTCTGGGTAGTTTTTAGAGCCAAGGCTTTGTTTCAGGTGCAGTTGTTGAAAGATGCCACAGGAACAATGAGACAGAAAATGTAACCAAGGGACTGGGATTTTGACTTTCAGGAAAAGCTAGGGATTTGGGATATCTAATTCTGAGTTATCTTTAAAAGACATATTTTTCATATTTTTTTGTGAAGGGGTCTTGAGTCAGTTACCAGAAATCATTAACCTGCTGCCAGTCATTCAGGTGTGAGTAGACTCTCCCTAGCAGAGACATCCATGAGCTGATTGCTATGGCCAAACCCTTGTCCATCATGCTGACACACAGCTTATTATATCTTCCTTTAAAAACAAAAACAAAAACAACGCCTTTTTTCTTCTAAACTCCTTCAGCTACTGAAGGAAGACCCTGCATATGGATGCCTGCACATTCAGATCAGGCTTCTAGTTTCCCAGCAGAGGACCTCACTGAATGGGACAGGGCAGTGCTTTTGCTGTTACTGAAGACAGTTAATTTTAGAAGTCTGACCTGGTGCTGTAGCCAAGTTTTAGTTCTCACAGCATCATATTTAACAGCAGGGAGATCAACACCCAGTTCTGCAACCTGAACAGCCACTTTTGCCCCCTCTTATCTTTGTCAAAGAATCCCCCAGGTACCTGCAGAAGCACAGCTCAGCTTGTCACTGTCAGCTTGCTAATGCAGTGTTTCCCATAAGGCAGATAGAAATTCCTGACAATCATTTTGCCTTGTATTTTATTTTGTTTAATTTAAATAGGTGTAAGATGAGAAACTAGGGAGAGGGGTGGGAGGGATTTTCATGCCTGCATGTGATAGAAGGATTTTTACCATCTAGAAAGAATTAATGGCCAGTTCTGTACCACACTTTGTCAATGTTGAAAATTTGCAGCCAAATAAATATTCCCTTCCTTGCTACAGTGATGGAAGCAAGAGAGGATTTTAACCTCTATGGTGTCTTGAAATTGCTTTTGGACTCTGTGTTGATAGAATCAAGTGTTCCTCCAAAAACTTGTTTAAATAGTTAGGTTTGTTCATTTGGTGGAAATCTTGCTTTTGCTTTTCACTTCAGTCTTGGTGGGTAATTTAATGAGGACAGTCCTTTGGTAGTCAGAATAGTGACTCTGCCATTCCATCTGTGCTAGGATTTTTTTTTCCCATGGGCCACACTTAGAGCAATAGAACAAAAGCTAGTTCCTCTTCTACAGCTTTTTTACTTCTACTGTTGAAAACAGTTATATGACTGAGCCTCTATCCCCCTTTGAAATGGAGATTTCCCAGAGTCTGGGAAGGAACAGGTTAATATTTTGTCCCTGAGCTGTGCCTGGTGTTTGTCCTCATTCCAGGTTTACAAGAAATTCAGGTATGGTGGGGCTCAGCTGGAAAGAATTGCTGCTTCGAGAGGGTCTATAAAAGCAAGGAGAGACCAAGAGGTGGGTCAGGCATCCTAGGCCAAGGGTGCTGCTTACTGCAAACAGCTTATTTATTATGAAATGTCTTTCTTAGCCCAGTTGTGTGAAATTGCTGTACCATCTTCCCTACCTTTCCCTCCCTAACCCAGAAACATTGGCTCTGCTGACCTGTCTCACTCCTCAGATGCATTTTATCTCATAATTTCCACTCTGTTTTACATGTTTTAATATGTCCCATTATTTCCATATTGGAAGCTTTTTAAGCTAACAGGCCTAGAAGACTTGCAAAGACTATTAGACACACATTATTTTTTTTCTCCATGGCCCTTTGCATGTAAAATGCAAGTCCATTCCGTTTCAAGAAGAGACAGTGAAAAATTGACCTACATTTCTGTTGGGCTATATCTCATGTTACACAGTGCCCAACTTTATGGGAAGATAGAGCTTTGCAGGATGTCACAGTATAGAGAAGGGAAATTGTAAAGAATACGCAGTCAAAAATATGACAGGCACTTGCTCACTACTGAATGTAGAATGTATTTTTTTAACTCAGGTGAGATTACAATTAGGGGTAGATAACACTTTAAGAGATCTATTGTTCTTTTAGGTTTTTTCTTTTCTTTTTTTTTTTTTTTTAATGAGATAATTACAACTATTATACACCATTACTTTTTGATTCATTGAAAAGACAAATAAATTACATCAGTAAGAAACTTATGTTCATAATATTAAGATATGTTTCTGCTTAGGAAATTAACTGACTATTTTACAGTAATATCACAAATTATAATATTTGATGGTTTAAAGAGTAGGTCTAACTACCAGGATCTTAATGTAGATAATGACTCTGGATATTTCTAGGTCTGCAGTCATGGTTGTGTCTTGGCAATATATTCTCAGCATGCTCATATCTTCTTCTCATTAACAGGCAGGAATTCAGGCATATATCTTCAAATTTATCTAGTTTCCTCTTAATGTAGTTGATGAAATAGTAATTCTGAGTTTTTGGGCCAAAGAAGATTCACTGATCTGTTTGAGGTGGAAGTAGATTTCCTGAATTTTAGTGCCTTACTTGTCTCCTTTAGGTGTGTATTGTGTTTCTGTCCTAGTCTGCTGAGCAAAGGCTCTACTTGTGTTCTTCATAAAAGGGTTGCAAGTCTTAGTTGGTGCTTGCAAAGTATTTAAGATTCTCAGATAAAAAGAAAATGCAGTTTCTAAATACTGAGCAGTGTTGCTACTGACAGTCGACTGAGGCATTGTGTTGTTTTTGTGTTTCTGGAATATCTAATGTCAGCCTCACCTCCATCCCTGGAAAGGTAATGGAACAACTTGTCCTTGCTGCCATCTCTAAGCATCTGGAGGAAA
>JANHGL010023316.1:61034-79035 GCA_024611195.1 Ceyx melanurus | reverse complement strand
AGGCAGGGGGGTTGGACTAGATGATCTTCTAGGTCCCTTCCAGCCCCTAATTTCTCTGATTCTGTGATTCTGTGAAAGATCTAGAAGTTAAAGTTTGTGGATGGGTTTTTTTGGCTTGCAAAGTACAGGGAAGAACTCCAGTGGAGCGGCATACTTGCATACTTACTCCCTTTCTTTGCATTTGGCTTAGGAATGTGTACAAGATACAACCTTGTGCAAATTTCGTAGACATTTATGTGGTCTAAGGACTTTAGCTCATAGTTGTACAGGTTCTTTTTATTTTAGATTTCTTTATTCTATTTCCTTTAATAACCTCTTCATAAAAAGAAGGGGATGTGGCATTTTGTTCTGGGTCTGATTTGATTACAATACCCACCGCTAACAGAATAGCAGACAGTGTGCACCTAATCCCTTTTAAGTACCACATTAAAGATTTCTCTCTATGCTTATTTTTTTCAGCAAGATTTTTTTTTCTGTAAACTTATATTTTAATAGCAACAAAGTCCTGACCTTCTTGATGTTCAAGTTCAAAATTTGTCTTGAACCTAATAGGACTAGAACGACCTCTTTCATCTCTGAGTTTTCAGGTAATCAGCCCAAGGAGCATTCATTCCTTGCTGGAACCTCTTGAGGGATTTTGTAATGGAAATATCTGGTAAGCAGCACAGCAGTGGATTCCCATGAATTCATATCCACAAGCTAGCAAAACTTAAGCTGTTGATACTGAGGAATGGAAGAGCTTAAGGGAAGGGATTTCTTTTGCTCAGTAGCATGAAGTAATACCTGCAGAATATTCAGCTCAGCATTTCAGCATCCCTTACTGCAGTTGAGGCTGGAAACAAGAGACAATGAGGTTGGGTTTGGCCCCCTGGTGCTTATTGTAACTCCTGTATACCGTTAATCAGCCAGTTTAACTCTGTTGGTGCCTAACGCTGGTGTTAGACCCTCTAGATCCATCTTTTACAGTGGCTGCTCAGCACCGCCATTTGGTCTTACCTTCTTCACTGAGGTATCACTTCTGAAGGCTTTGCTTTTAGAGCAATTGCTGTTTTCTGGAGGAAAAAGGCTTACCAGTCGAGTCACAGAGAGCTCTGTTAGATCAGTTGTTGCTTTTTAATATGAAAATAATAGGTCAAAAGGGAAAAAACAGAAACCAAAAGATGTTAAAGCATAGGATGGACATTTAAATATAGGGGAGGAGATTGTAGAAGATGTAAATTCTAATTAGGCTTATAGAAATGTAGGTCAGCACTCATTGTTGAGAAGACAAGAAAATACAGATGCCAGAATTCAGTACAAAAATCCATCTTTTGGTAGGTTATGAATAATGTCAGTATTTTGATCCAGTTTCTGAATTCCTTTTCCCTCCTGCTCCTGCTTACTGATCCTGCCTATGTATCATTTTCTGCCTCAGCCAGAGGTGACTATAGGCACCTACACAATGACTTTTTTTAATGTTAGTTAACTTTTCATTTTATGGGGAAAAAAAAAAAATATAAAGACATTTGGCTTGAAAATGTAAAACACAAAAAAAAAATCAGAATAGAAACAAGTTGTATATTTTAAGGATCATTAACCTGTGATATCTGGAGACAGGTAGTGGTTTCTCTGCCATTGCCACTTCTTAAATCAAATCTTTTTTGAATGTTATAACATGAAAAACAGTGGTTATGATGTGAGATTATTGGCTTCAAAGATAAAGGTGATCAGGCTGTCAGGGACAGTACTCTGGCCCACTTCTAGCTAAGAGAATTTACTTTTTTTGTTTCTAGTTATAAAATTACACAGTTTACCTCCATTAATTCTGGGACTCTGATCCATACTTAGAACAAATATGTGATAGAAACAGTGTGTAATGGGGCTATAAAAACATTTAATCAGAAGGAAGGAGATGAGTGTTGATATTTGATCATTCAGACCTTGGTCTAGCAGCAATGTCAGGGAAAGGAATCAAATTCTGCTCACAAGAGACCAGACTTCTCTATATCATTAATCTAGTTGTTGTATATAGAGCATATTGGCTGTGGAGAAACATACTTCACAGCATATAAAACTCAGGTCCAAGCTGACCTGACATGTTCTAACAAGTAGACCCTTTGACAAAGATCTTTGGAAGCAATATATTCACTTTGTGTCATAGGAGCATTGCCTTACCTCATGCTCCATAAAATACGCTGCAAAGGGTCAAGTAACACCAGTGGGAAGACACAATTTACAGATAATCACTTGTTCCTAAGGACTACATTTGTGTAGTCTTTGTTTGCTGTCAAGTTTGGCCGTGGTTGTTTTGTATCCCCTGTTCGGCAGTGTTTTGGGTAGGCATATTCTGCCAGAAGACTGGCAGCTTAAAGCTCAGGGATTTGATGCCTAAGGAAACTTTCAGCCTCTTTTGCCTTTGTTAGCAAGCAGGTTCTGCAGCACTCATTTTATCATCAGGGTAATTTCACCAAACCTGACAGCATGGCTGGAAACATTTTAGCTTGTTCTATTCTTCCTTGTCCTTATCCCAGTTCTTTCCATCATTCATTCTTCTTACCTCCTGAAAAAGAAATCAATCAAAATGTGATTAAAATTCCAAGTAAAAGTCAGTTATTTCTTAAGGAAAGATAATAGCCACTGGACAAAAGTACAGCACTCACATTCTGACAAAGCAGCACACTGTACCTTGTGAGTTCACTTGTTTCTCCTCAGTGATGTTTAGAGTGGGTTATTTCCTTTTTATTTAAATGTGTTCCTGTTGGAAATTCCTCACTCTGAACATTTGTTATTATGAGAGTCATATAAACCTGGAAAGGAAAAAAAGTTGTGCCAGAATGGCACTTAATCCCACCCAGTGATAAAATAAGGTGATTGTCTCTGTATGTGTGACTTTTATGAATGTCTATCATTTGTCAGTGCTGATTTGTTTGTTTGTTTGTTTGTTTGTTTATTTGTTAAATTTGGGATTTTGGAAGTGGGGACATCTAAGGCTGGTGCAACCTTAGTTTTCCTAAAAGAACATTGACCCCATGAAGAAATGTATAGATGTTTGAACAAATCTATTTTACTTGTTAATGTGAGTTGAAAATGTTGCTTAATTAGAATTTAAGTTCTCGAACCAAACATTGATTGAAAGGACAGTCCATGGTCATATGGTCTTTGACTAGCTGAACACTTCTGAGAGTTGGCTGGGACAATGCCTTCTGGGAGAGGAAGAAGATGACAATTTTCTTTTGGGGCTGTCAAGACGTCTGATTTTGAGCGTCATTTTTGCGCAACTATCCACCAGGGTCTGGAGCAGGATGGCTGATGCACTACTTCCATACAGACTTCTGAAACCTGACGAAAAGGAAGAGTTTGCTGTTACTGCTGGCACAGGCCAGTTTCAAACCAATGACCTAGAGGTGGAAGGCTGTCTATCCTATTAGCAAGCTTTCTCTATTTCTTATATTGTTAATTTTTAGTATCCTTGAAAACTCACACTGCAGAACTTTGCTGGGACTAGTCGATCACAAAATAAGACATAAGAAGTTTAAGTACATCTATATTGAGGGCTAGGCAGAGTCTTTCAGTCTGATATTCCATCTCCATTCTCATATATGCCACATATTTCTTTTGCCTGTTTACAAAAATGAATGATGTATCATAGCCTTCAAATTTTATTTTCTTCAGAAAGTTTTTTAGACATTCTAAAGGACACAATCCAAGAAGCTAGAATGTAATTACAGATTTTGCATCTCCTGTATGACCTGTCAGAAGTTTGCTATCTCTTATAAAGCCATTCCAGCATATACTTAATGTCACTTTGATAGAAGGAACACTTTCATAGGTTCACTTTGATTGACACATTTAGAATGACTTCAGTTCCTAGTTTTAAAACCTATTGTTATTAAGTCTCTGTTGCTATTTATGTTAGAAATATGTGCATGTATGTCAAAACAATACATCAACTTTGCTGATTGGCTGTACCTAGATTGTGTTGCCAAGGTAACAGAACAATTGCTTTTAATCTTTTCTAAATTGTCTTATTTGTTTGTTTCACACTTCAAGTTCCAATAGTAGAGGTGGATGCTTATTAAAAAAATATATATCTTTTTAGACAATTGGTACACTATATATTTTATGAAATGTACATGGACATACACTTTCTGTCAGGATTAAAAAGAGTAAATGATTAAAAGTATTATTTAAGATAAGTGTCTATAACTGTATTGCTGGGTACACAAATATCTATTCAGTGTGGTGTGTTTGGTATTTATTTTTTACTGCTGAAGCAGTATGTTGTGGATTCATCTCCTTTACAATTTGGTTATTTTCTTAGATGGTAAGATCTTCTTGTAGAACCTATGACTTTTTTTTTACTTTTCTTTTTTTTTTTTTTTTTTTTTTTTAGTAGTGTCAGGTTCATTGTTAGCACAATCAACATATGAGTAATACTTCAATATTTTGACCTGGAAAGATACATCTACCCAAATAGAAGAAATGTATAACAGACTCTAAATCACCAATATAGACTAGTCAATAATTGTACCAGAAGCACTTCGTGCTCATGTCTGTAGCTGAATTTTCATTCTTCAGTATGTAAATCAAGCAGGAATTATTACAGTTTGTTTTCCTCTCCTCTTTGGTTATGAAGCAAATCCCAATCAACTTCTCATACTTAGTGGGGTCATGCTAAATCTGTGAGATTCTCAACAGAGCTTCATCTGTTCATACGCCTCCCAGCTGATGTCACTCTAAATGGTGATGAGTGTAGTAAACTCTTGAGTTATGTGGGTTTAGACACAGGATTTATGCCATGTCAGTAAGGATCACCTTGGTATTTCTTGATCAGTGTATTTCAGTTGTATCTCTTCATACATACAGGTGAGCTCTCATCTTTTGCATAATATTGTGTCTGTACTTATATACATTTACAATGGAATTTAGAAACAAAATGTATCCAAAAGATGATGGTGGTTTTCCATCATGCTTCAAAATAACACCTGAAAATGCAGTCAGTTCAATCTTAAATGGGTGTGAGCAAGAGGTTACTTCCCCACACACGCTTTTCCAAGGTAATTATCATTCTATGAAATTGTTAAGTGAAATACAGACTAATGTAGAACATTGGAGCAAGCTTTTCCCAAAAATGAGCAACATATATTGAGTATTTCCCCTAGAAACCTGTTTAATGTGTTATTAAATCAAAAGTTAAATGTATCAAGATTTGAGTCCCAAGCTTTGCTGAAGGTTTGTCAAAGAAATTACAGTCTCCATGACAGGATAGGAGTGGCTATGTAACCAGGCATAACTCCAGCAAAATGGTAGATTAGGTTCTGTTAGTCAATTACATCAAAGAGGTTATAAGATAAGTGTATGTCTTCTGGTTAAGGATTTATCGTCATGCTTACTAGGACACATTCTAATACTGTTCAGGGTCTTTTTAGTAGACAACAAAAAAGATCAGAGATCTTAACCTGTAGGCTATTTTTAATTGACGGCAGAAGAAGGTCAGAGATCTTACACCTGTGCAAGGATTCATTGTATTTTGACGTATTATACCAAAATGTTCTGTAACTGTAACCTCAATACTTGATAAATACTGCAAGCAGAGACTACAAGAGCATACATTACAATAAATTTTATTGCTAAAGAAAATATTGGTGATATGACTACAGTAGAGAGATTTATGTTGGGAAAGATAAACAAGTGCAAATACAGACTCGCCAGGATCTACCTGAAGAATGAGAACAAACATTATGTTTCAGCAAAAAGGAAGAACTGTACTTAGAACTCTCTTGGCTAGTTCTTCAGGGATCAGTTTTCACAAGGATCATGGTTTTTGTTCCCAACCCACTCTTTGATGTTATCTAACCATTGTATCAACAATTTTCCTGTTATATTATTTTGAAATGCTTTCCAAGGGCTTGTATAAATTTAAATAGTTAGGCATTTTCTGAGCTTAAGTTACACCTAAAATACATAAAACAATAGTCTTGATTTTAATGAGTAAACATGCTGTATTAGCACTTGCAAAGAGTTATATTTTAAAAGTAATCTGAAAATTGTGAAATTCTGTAATCATTGATTTTTCAAATAGTTGCACCTACATGAAAACCATAAGTATACAGGAAAATATGGCTGTGGGATGGAGCATTCTTTCATGTTAATAAGGTGCTGTGCTCAGTGAGCAGCTGTAACGAGAAGGAAATACCATGTAGGCTCATTAAAAAAAAAGTGAAGTGAAACTTCGTAACAAAATGCAAAGACAGCAATGGTCATAGAAACGTAGCGAGCTGAATATAGACTTGAAGGGAAAAAACACAGCATTAAGGAAAGAGCAAAAGAGGTATCAGTGTAAAGAACAGGTTAAGATCTTCTAGAGTAACCTGAAGGTTATTTTGCTGCCTGAAATAAAGTTTTAGATACTTTGGCACACATGCTATTTATTAATCCTGGACATAAAGCAAAAAGTGGCTTAGGTAGAATACGACTCTATTCCCACATCAATGAATGTAATGAGCATGGAAAATGATACAAACCTAGCCCTTTCATGTTATAATATTAATCCGAACTGGCACAACATGAGTCCACTTTTACAACAAAGATTGGACAGAGAATGGGAAAGGAACGCATGTCAACTATTCTCACAACAAATCTGAATAATCTAATCTGGTGTGTGGTCCTGCTCAGATGCTTGTCCAAGTCTGGTTACAGAATTACAGTTGGGTTTTGTTTGGTTTTTTGTTTGTTTATTTGTTTGGTTGGTTTATATATATTGTAACAAGAAGAAACCTAGTAAGCTGTCTATCTAAGAAAAGACTCAAGTTTGCAACAGTTTCAGTTGCTATTAAGGACTTTAGTCAGAAGAGCACTTAATATTTTTCAATGTCAGAAACTCCTTAATTGGAAAAAGTCATAGCTATGTTCTGTACCTAAGGGGTGTGATATTTTTTCTTATCCTTGAAATGTACCAAGCACCAAACTTCAGCATACTATGGGTTGGAATGACCACTTCTGAGTATGTGTTCTGTACTTTAAAAGTAGTTGATTCCAACCCCTTGTTGTCTGGCTTTTTACACCAAATATAATATGCATGAGAAGACCAGATGAACAGCCTCAGAGAACACCCTCTCTGCACAGAGCAGCTGCTCAATGGTTCACTCATACACCCTCCCCAGGCTTGTGCTTAAAGCCTGTTCTGAGAACACCAGTTTACACAACGAAGGATCAATGGAAATATCATGTCCCTCTGATTCTTCACATCTTTTCTGACACTATCAGTTTGTGACAACTCTGAGGATCTTTAAAGATATTCTCTCTCTATTGGGAATTGGTCTGTCAACCCTTCAATATATATGTCAGAGAGGCCACTAAATGTCTGGCGTACGGTATCTCCTTTTCGGCATGGTTACATTGAATTCAAACTGGTATCTATAATGGCTTTTAGCTGCTTTAAAGCTTGCTGAGTCACCCCTGTGACTTACTGATTTCATGCCTTGCTGAGAAGGTGTTTTGTGACTTGCTGACTCACCACATCTGGACCTGCCTCGTGGCTTGCTTTGTGGCGATGCCCTGACTTGCTGAAGCAATGCTTTGTGACTTGCTAAGTCGCTTCTTGCTCAGGTGCCATTTGCAGTGTCATGACTTAACAGCTTGGAGAGTTGTGACTTTGTGACTCATCCACCACTCTCCCCCTTGCAGCATGCCTTGCTGCCTCCAGCAGCCTGTGTGCTAGACTATCAGAGAGCTCTGTCTTTCCTCAGCATGACTGTAATTTTTTTTGACAAGAAGGCTGAGAGGTATTTGCAGAGTGATACTGAAGTGCAGAGGGTAGGAAGTACAAAGCCAACAGCCTGTCTGCTACCAAGTGCAAATAGATGTCTTTTTTTAACCTGGTAATTTTTGTTGATCACTTGCCCTGCCTTTGGGCCATTGTAATCTTGTTAGGTTTTGTTTCTACTAGTCCTTGTATAGTTTGTTTCTGAGAGTTTTTCATCAGGGTGCTAAAAAATGACATTGCCCTGAAAACTGACAAATTCTCATCTGCCTACTGTACCACAGCCATGGTGGGCTGGAGTAGGGCTGGGTTTTTCCCACAGCTGGGACTCATTATGTTTTCTTGGCAGCTACTTCCTCACCTCTCATACACTATTGCTGAAGAAATCAGGCTGCCACCCACCTTCAGAAAACATGTCCATCTTTTGCATGAGGTGCACTGCCCTCAGCAGGCAGCAGAAAACTATGGGAACTACTGAAAATGTGGTGCAAAAAATATGAACAGCTGTAGGACACATCCCACGTCCTGTTCACAGAGGATTGGATTTTTTTGTATACTTTTTTGACACTGTCATTATGGAGCATTATGTCTCACCTTTCATAAAGTACAGATATTAAAGTTCTCTGCCTGCTCCCTAAGGCAATTATCCTCAAAAACTAGCCATTCTTAGCAGTCCAGCCTGGCCACGCTAAACCAAAATTAACTTTGTGTATTCAAGCAACACAAAGGTTAAAGGATTCCCTAGAGATAGCCTACTGAAAAGCAAGGTAAAGTAGCAAAGCACCAGGATGGCTTTTGTGGTTTATAATATATCAATTTGTACAGTAAATAGGGTCTGTGTTTAATGCTCCCCTGCAGCGATGACTATTAATAATAAAAGGCCTTGAAAGGAAATGAACTTCATGATAAAGTATTTCTGACAGCTAGCTCCTCAGCACAACAACTGCTGTCCCTAGAGACTCATTCAACATTCATTTGAATCATGGAGAAAGAAGACCAGCTTGGAAGATGTTTTTCTGGAGTGCAGAGGGGCACTTTGATCCTAGCTCAGATAACAGCTGCTCTACCTGAGCGGATTTTCAGGTAGATGTATCCTTCAGCCCAGGTAAGCCTCAGGGGAGGTGTCTGGTTGACCTCAAAGCTCAGGCAAGGCACCTGATACCTGAGGGAGGGTCTTTGAATGGGCAAGAGGACCTGGCATCACATTTTATCTTTCTGTCAGTCTCGTGTTTCTGCGAGAGACAGCGTACACAGGAAGGGAACTCCCGAAGGCATTCAAGTTGCACCTTGAATTTTTTTTTCCCATTGTAAAATAAAAAGGAGGCAGAAAGCCAAAATAGTTTTATTAGATTTTGTCTGTACTATTGTGTTTTCTCACTGTCCTTGGAGAGTACAAAGCACTTCATTTGAAATCCATGATCCTGATTTCCCGAAGCTGGAGCAAAAAGCAAATACCTGATATTTGATAAACTTCTCAGAGGAAAATGAAACAGTTCATATAGTGCCTAAAAGAGCCATAGTGATGGGCATTATGGATGTCCCTACAGAAAACAGACAATGCTGGTTACTGCACCATATTTGGTATTTGCACAGACAAAAATCCAACTGAAATTAATTTTAGCTTTCTTGTGGTATGATCTGATAACGGTTGCTGTGTTTTCTTTTTATCCTATTGACAGCATCTATGCTTGTTCATGTAAACAAATGTGCAAAATACTTGGGCTTTCTGAACTGCAGAAGTGACAAGACTGATTTTTGAAAAGTGATTTCACTTTAATAATTTCCACACATACACACTCCACCTTTCTTTGTGACACTGGGGTAAACCCAGAGTAACCCAGATAGAACTAATTAACTTTTTCACATTTTACTGTGCTTTAATTTGGAAACAGCTTCCTTAAAAACTCTTCTTTCATTTGTGAAGATTCTGTTTATTCTTTTTGTTGTCAAAGATAATTTATCATTCTCACTCAATTTGCATGGGGATGGTCTCTAGATATCCCTTGATCTGGAATCTCACATTATGCCCTTAATACCACAGCTTTTTAAAGTAATGCTTCTTCAGTGATAAAGACACTTGCTGAAGCTAGTGTCTTGCAAGACAGAACTTATCTACTTGTATTGATTGTCTCTTAAACAACTTCAGAATTTTTTAAAAAGAAAGGAGAAAACTGCTGATCATAGGCTTTCTGAGCTTATTTAAAAGGGTAAAACTAGTGGTGCCATTGTGGGAAAACAAATGGAACAAGTTCTTGAAAAAAAGATGAGACTTTGGTTCATCTGCAGTCAATACAGATGGAAGTAGTCAGAGGTGCATCCAAAATTACCACTGGGGGTTTGCAGGCTGGCTTTGTGTCATCCAAGGCAGAGACATTGTACAGCTCCTTTCTGCTGAGCTCTGACAGTTCTCCATGCTGTTATGAGCAGGGGCAGGGAGGAGATATTTTAGCTATAGAGTTAATGAGATGAAGATAATGGAGTATGAAACATGGATGGAAGCTCTGCACAGGGGTGGCTTTTGGTGTTTCTGAACAAAAATCTGCTTGTGAGGAGAACAGACATGCATAAAGTCCAGCCCTGCAGCCAATTTCCACTTTTAACAGGAGAGTTTCTTGCATGAGGACTAGGGATAAACCAGCTGCTGTGCACACATGTGAAAACATCCTGTGGCTTCCTACAGGACTGAGATGTGGCAGAGAGGCAGCAAGGTGAAACAACCCAGCTTTGGGTAGTTTAAACTGCTGAAAGAGGCTTTGGAGTCCATGTCTGAGGACGAAGGATTTCTGTGGTGTTTTCTATATAATTTATGCAGTCAAGCATTTAAATTGCAAACAAAATACAGAGTTGAGACACATTCACAGTTGCTCCAAAGTTAAGGGTTTTGTCCCATTGAGTCATTACATTATCTAAGTATAAACCAAAGAGTTTTCAGCTCTGAATAATTTAGGTGAAAGAGTTAGCCCTAGGCCAGGTATACTACTCAGGAAGATGGTGAAATAAATTATTCAGAAAAGGAGACAGGTAAAACAGATGGAAAAGGCCGCCAAAACAAGACACCCAGAGGGCAGCTATTTTTCAGGTCCTGGATGAAGCACCTCACTTACTAGGAGGGCTGTGCTAATGAGTCAAGGAGTGGTGTTGAAAATTAACTTTGCCTTGTTAATTCATGTGGTGGTCACAGGGCAATCAGTTACTGATGCCTAGAAGTAATCACCACTGTGTTAAAGCCTATGTAACCCACACTTAAATGTTAAGAGAGAACATACTCAAAGGATTTAGGACGGAGGTTCCTAAAATATTAGATTTTTTTAAATTAATCTCAGTGGGGAGGGGAAAATTACACACCTCAAAATATTGACTCAATTTAAATAATGACCTTTTTCAAACAATTTATGCTACCACATTATCCAATTGCATTTTGTCTTTCCACACAAAACTGAATTTGAAGTACATTTTTTCAGGGAGATTTATGATTCTTGCTACTTCTGTTTATGGTCATATGTGTCAATTTTTATAGAACCCATCATTTCAACTATGATAAATAAAGCCCTCTGATATTAAAAGTACTCAAATAGTCCAGAAACTTGTGCCAAAGAAAAGTTCTAAATTATCTTGCGATTTTTACTGACAAGTGAATATTTTACTGGCTTTTACTGTCAGTCAATGTTTGATTCTTTTGCTAATGACAATCACTAACTTTCCTGATAGTTGGCAATGTAAGAGATGTCATCAATGCATATGAAAGCTGACAACATTTTTTTAAGGATACTAAATAAACAGATTACTGCAGTTCTGATTTCATTCCCATAATAGAGCATCTTCTTTGTACAAAGAATCCGTCTGGTTATGAGAGAATTTGCCTGTGCAAACAGCAAATTAGATATGTAACTGTTGACATTTTCATATGGAGGCACACATACTTATGAACAGGAGTTTGGTACTTAGCCCTCGAAAATATCTCTCTTGATCTCTCCTGCTTCTCTGCACAAGAAGTGAGTGGTGAAAGGTATAGGTGAGGAACTAAAGAAATGATGAAGAGGAAAGAAGGAAGGAAAAATGAGAGACTTGAGCAAGAGGGAAACAAATGGAAGATTTGGCTAAAGGAAATCACTGTGAGGAAAGAAAATTGGTGTGTCAAAGACTGGGGGATTCTCCTTTAATTTGTCATCCTAGATTCTGGCACCCTGTTAGAAAATGTCACTAAAGTTGCCACATCCCTAGTGTTTTCCTAGAGAGTCTGATGCACTGTACGACCTTGAAAATGTCATTTAATCTCTATTTTACATATCTCTGTTGTGTCACCCAGTGTGACTGAGAACTCTGGGGTAGAAGCTCTACCTTTGCATTTTATGTCTATGACAACATAATAAATCCTCAGTCTTACTGGGGGCCAGGTGTAGGTGTAGCACACTTCATACTGTTACAGCCAATTCTTGCAGAAACTACACTTGTACCTAGATCTAGTACAGCGATGTCTTCCCTGTCATCTTTAGTTTGTACTTCCATGCAGAAAAGTTTTAATAGAGAAAGCACATTCATGATGTTGTTATTGCAATATAGATTATCATAATATTGATTTCTCTGTTCAATAATTATCTAAATATACTGCAGACCTTTTAAATATAAAGAATATTTTTCAGGTGTAGATTGTCTTTTTATTTAATTCACTATGAGCAAGCTACGAGATTGTGTATTTGCTAAAATACAAAACTGTTAGAAAATTGAAACCCATTATTTTATCTCAAATATCTGTAAAGTTGGCACAGGAGGGCTCAAAGTTACCCATATAAACAGCTAATCATTTTCCTTTTCAACTTTGCTCCACTGTAAAGGTTCTGTTCAAATAACACTTTATGTAATTATTTCCCAAAACATGTAAGAAATTACCTTCTTCGGTATTCTAAGGAAGTTTATTTTGTCGTTTTATTGGAGTTTTAGGAGATATGTTGTTAGTATATTCTTTCTATCTACAGACTCTTCTCCGAGCTGACATTCTGCTTGTACTTAGCTGAGATATCGTGTAAATCCACATATCTCATTTTCTAGTTAGACAAGTATGTGAACTATGGATGACAGTCAATCAATCCTTTTACTTTGGTTGATCTTCCTTTGATCTCCTATGAGGATTTTGTCATTCTCTTCAAAGAAAACAGTGTCTGGTGATGTCCACCATTTCTGATTCACTCTTGATATCTTTCCTTCTTTGTGACCATCATTGTGGCTTCTTGACTTTTTTTATTTGGTAGCTAACTCAGATATACTTGAAGTATTTGCTTGTCTTTCATGTCTCTGTTTTCTTGCCAGTGTTCTCGTCTTCCCAATGTTTTAATTAGCCTTCTTTTCTGTCTCTGCTTTAAATGCAGACAATTTTAGTCTCAGCTATCCTTAGAGAGCTGCGCCCTTAGTTTTATGTATCGCCAGCACTGCAACAGCTCTTTCTTCTCTTGTCTAGTCCTCAGCTGTGTCCTCTGCTGTCACTAGAAGAGTGTCTCCTTGTGTCAGCTTAGACCCCTCTTGCTCACTCCTTTGGTGATCCACTTCATTACCTTACCAGACAAAACTCTTGTATCTTGAGTCTGGTTGATTTGTTTTTGCCATTGTTGTTCATACTGATCTCTTCATTTGATACTCTTTTCCTGAGTGATATCTTTTACTAACTTAATGATTATCTCTAATCTGCATGTCTGTCTATTCCTTATGCCACTTTTTCTTCTGAGTAAATGTTTGTTAGACAGCAAGGATATTCTGTAAATACTACTCAGAAACGTTTCAAATCATGTAATCATGGCACAGTTCTGTCTTATTTAGTTTAGTTGGTGTTTATTTTTAATTCCCAACCTAAAGAAAAAAAAAACAAACCCAAACAAAATAAAACATATATCTATCTGAATTAGCAATGTGAGTTAAATTACCCAGTAGCTCAAGAAGGTATTGTGGTTTCACCTAGTTAAAAGGTTTTTCTCTTTTCTTATCAGGCTTTATAATCAGGAAATGACAGAGATCACAAGTGTCATCTCCCCAGTCCTGGGGCAGTATGAGGCAAAACAAGAAAACTATTCTCTTAGCAATTACTTTCTATGTCAATGCAGATAAAGGAGTTTTCATTTAGTTTGTCGAAAAATATCATCTGCAAATAAAAAAATAATGCATCTAAAAATTGTAAGTTAGAAGAGACTAAGGGAAAAATAGGTTGTATCAGTTAACGTTCACTTTGTTATCAATGAGATAGAAAATCTCTACATTTATTTCTGCTTTTTTGAATGTATATTTCAAGATAGTAAAATAAATATTTAAGAAAAAAAAAAGAAGTGACATTAAGACAAAATGATATCATTTTTCTGGGGCTTGTGAACACTTCAGTGGCTTTGCTGGAAGACATGGATTTAATAATATTAATGAGTGAATTATACTTCTGCATGATAATAGTCACAGTCATTGACCAGGTCATTTAAACACAGACAAGGTGTCATTTATCCATTTCTTTTGAAAATTCTAAATGCCTATCAGTAAATACGTTTTTAACATTCAGCCTACTCATCTAGTAGTACCGAATAAAATTCTTTGCTCTTGAGGTGAAGAGAGTTGGGAATTCACACACCAACTTCCACAAAAGCATCTGTTGTGTGGATGCTGAACATCTGGATTGAGCTAGTGGAAGTTTTTCACAGATTATTTGATATGACTGTAATACTGTAGACACGCTTGAGAAAAATTGATTCTTATTTGGTTCACTTATTTGTAAATAGTGTCTTGTTTATAGATTTTTTTTAAACTAACTTTACTCGATCTATGAAAATTAGTGAAAGGTTCTATTAAAATTAAAAACTGAGAAAATAGTTAACATTTCTGATACCATTGAATAGAATGGTGTATATTGCTTTCCACTAAGTGTGTCATTACATAGGAGGAAAAACTTATATGTTCAGTTGAGCTGAACTGTAAATAATAGTGGAACTGAGAAAGGTGTACTTCAAAATGTGAGAAATCTGATCAGTATCTTTGGAGTTTCTCTGACAAAGCAAATAAGGAATGACATTCAGGAGTGACCTCACTGCATTACAGTGTGCAATACCACCTACTTGCATGGATATAAATTAACCTTTTTAGATAGCTTCATGTAGGTAAATTCCAGTCTGTAGTTGAACTATATTTAGTGTGTGATACAATTTTTATGGTAATATTTGTGGTGGAAAAGTAGCTTGTAAGTAATCTACTGTCTGGATATATTAATCTAAGTTATTTTCAGTAGCTTGACCTTCAGCCTTGAAAAATAAATTCTATTTATTCAATGCATGGCTTGATCTCTTTTTTCAAATGTCTGCATATTAAGAGGGGCTAGCTTTTTATATGTCATTAAAGTAGAATTTTCTTCAGACTTTACTCCCATTAAAGTACGTGAGATTAATACAGCTGTGATCAGGTTTAGGTGGACAGGACTGGGGTATTTCAATGGTAAACTATACAATGAATATTAAAAAATATCAACAGTATTACTGACAATCTGTACAATCTGCTATGACAAAAAGCCAGCAAAAAGGCCATAAATACTCCCATCAAGTAAAGACACAGTATGACTGCCTTGGTAGAGTTTTATAGTTTTTAGTTCATTACACAATAGAGGGGAAGGAAGAAGTCGTGATTTCTTAGTGAAATAGCGAAACCTGATAGTGTTCTATGATGTCAGAACTGGCTCGTTAGATAAGAGGAGAGCAGTCAATGGCATCTACTTTGACCAGCAAGGCTTTTCATAGAATCATAGAATGTCAGAGTTTGGAAGGGACCTTGAAAGGTCATCTAGTCCAACTCCTCTGCCAGAGCAGGATCACCTAGACAATGTCTCCCATAAAATCCTCATCAGGAAACTAATTAAGTATGGGTTAGATGAGTGGATAGTGAGGTGGTTTGAGAGCTAATTGAGTGACAGAGCTCTGAGGGTTGTGATCAATGTTCAGTGTCAAGTTGGAGGCCTGTAGCCAATGGCATTCCCCAGGGGTCAGTACTGGGTCCGGTCTTATTTACCATGTTCATCAATGACCTAGGCAAGGCAACAGAGTATTCCCTCAACAAGTTCACAGATGGTACAAAACTGGGAGGTGTGACTGAGGCAACCAGAGGGCTGTGCTGCCATCCAGTGTGAGATGGACAGGCTGGAGTGTTGGGCAGAGCGGATCTTAATGAGGTTCAACAAGGGCAAATGTAGGGCCCTGCACCTGGGGAAAAACAATCCCATGTGTCAATATTGGTTGGGGTAGACCTACTGGAAAGCAACCCTGAGAAGAATCTTAAGTGTCCTGGTAGACAAAAAGTTTAACATGAGCCAACAATGTGCCCTTGTGGCCAAGAAGGCCAATAGTATCCTGGGATGCATTAAGAAGAGTCTGTCCAGTAGGTCAAGGGATGTTCTCCTCCCCCTCTATTCTGCCCTGGTGAGGCCACATCTGGAATACTGTGTCCAGTTCTGGGCTCCCCAGTTCTAGGAGAGATGGAACTACTGAAGAGAGTCCAGTGGAGGGCAACAATGGTGAATGGGGGATTGGAGCATCTCTTACAAGAAAAAGTTGAGAAATCTGGGACTATTAAGCCTGAAGAAGAGAAGATTGAGAGGAGACTTCAAATCTACTGAAATAGAAGACAGCAAATATTTTAGCTTTTCTATACATAAATGTATATGTGGAAGCTGTTATTAACATGCATCTTACTATAATGATTCATACAGATGTTAAGCAGGATTATGAGACAAAGTCGTAACCATTCTCTTAAATCTATATGCAGTACTGTTCTGTGTAATACCCTAGCTATTTACTTACAAGATAAAACATGACTAGTGCACATTACCAGTGTGGTAAAATGAAAATAATCTCAAAACACACATTAACAAAGCAAAAACTGAAATAAAGACAAGTAATAAATGTACACTTAACAAAGTTACTAGAAAAAAATATACAAATTTCATCAAATAGCTAACATATGCCTATATTTGACAAACCCGAACACTGCTCAATATTAAGCATGTAAGTTAATAGTTTTTAGTCTGAGGTCTACAGATACCTGGAAGTCCTTGGTCTCCTCCTCAGAGGACCAACAGAAGTAAGGAAGTAAGTCTTATAAATTCAATATTCTACTGGTAACCTTATAAGAGCAACATATCAAAGAAGAGTAAAGACTGTTAGTATAAGTAATCTGCCTTCTCATCCATCCAAAATCTTAAAACATGTGAGATTATGGAATTAAAGCACTATAAGCAAACTGTACATTCACTGTCTTTATTACATTTAGTACATTCACTGTACATTCAAACTGTCTTTATTACACATACTAATTTTACTGTTACAATAGTTATTGTAATAATTTAAATGTTGGCTATATAAATCTCTTTATTTATATATTATACAGAACAGAAGCAGAAAACACCATGAAATACAAATAGATTCCAGTACAAATACATTCAAGTACATTTCAAATACAAATAGATGTGTTGGAGGTGCTGCAATTATACTATATTATACTAATAAATATCTTCTATTCCAGTAACAACCACAATCAAGATGGAAACCTAATGTGGCCAGTTGAGAGCACAGTGACTATCAAGGGGTAGCAATTCCCTTTTGTTTAAAAAAACCCCAAACCTTTTCTTTTTTTTTTTTTTTATCCTGCCTGTTTTGATGGGGCCGGGGAGGCATGTTGGGGTGGGCGACAGGATGGGACAAGCCTGGACATGCACACAGACAGAAACAGAAGAGGAGTGGTTTCCAGGAGGCTTGGTCTCTCTTCTCTTTGGTGTGGACTTGGGAGAAAGAGGAAATCTGTTTTTCCTCCAGCTCATTCATGCTTCCAGACTGGACTACCTCTGACCAGATCTTCAGCACCAGGTTTTCCCAAAGCACCACTGTCAGCTGCATATTGTGTGGGTTAGTCTGACACTTTGATCCCCTGAGACCCTGTTTTCTTCTTAAAAAAAACCTGAGCAGGGATTTTTCCTTTCAAGATACCCTCATGACATTCTGTTCCCTACCCTGCCCCCTCTCTGTTCAACAACGCGTTCCGGCGGCCCCTGCTGATTGTCAGAGGGAAGGGTGGCCATCTGTGTCTGTTACCTATACTGCTCTTTTCAAAGTTTACTGATTCTACATTTTGTTATTGTTTGGTTTAGCATTCTACTGATTATACATTTTGTTGTTTGGTTTTGCACTCTATAACAGATATCTCTCTTTCCCTATATATATATATATTTATATATTTCCCTATCTATATATAGTTTAA
>JANHGL010023316.1:28628-58202 GCA_024611195.1 Ceyx melanurus | reverse complement strand
ATCTCCCTCGCTAGCTTGATTTCAAGGGAAGCTTTAGCTTTCCTTGTTGCATCCCTGCATCTTTTGACAACCTCTCTCAAGATCTCTAAGATCTTGTAGTTACCATGTCTCATGTCTGTAAAATGCAGTCAAATTAGTCATATACAGTATATATTTTGGATAAATAAAGTCACTTGGAGTGTCAGGTTCTCCTTAGGTCAAAGGGCAAAACACTCCATAGAAGAGGTTATTTTAATGGGGTTATAGGAGAAGCTGCCTAACTGATTAGCAAGCAAATTGCTCTGAGGGTTGTCAATCACATTTTGCTTCCCTCAAAATAAATGCATATTTGTTTTTAGTATCTTTAGGCCTTGTTAGTACTGGGCAGAAGGGCCAATGTATAGCAGTTCAGAGTTCCCAGCTGCCATGGGGTCAGGTAAAAACTGTGAGAACTCAGCATTTCTCATTATTAGTCTCTAGACTGGGATGGGATGATGGCCACCCTGAAAAATAAGCAAGAAAATAAGATGGCACCTGACTTTCCAGTAAAATGTTTTTTTCAATGTCTTAGTATTTAATAAAGTGTGTCTGATGTACTCATTTACACACACAAGCACACATAAATAAATAATCTTTTTCAAGATTTGAGTCTACCCTTACCAAAAATAAAATAACTGATGCTGTGGCATTACTCCTGGTTTCTAGAATTATTGAATGAGTTTATACAGGTTCATAAATTGCTCTTTAATGCATTTGTTATATAAAACCCATGCAATTATCTATATAGATATAATGTATTTCCCTTTTGTGATAAAATAATACAAAACAATCTTCTAACTCCTTTTTTTATTTATTTTATCATTCTAAAGAAGAGATGGGTCACAGCAGTCTTTACAAACAAGCTCATCTGTTTAATATTAAAGTAAAAAAAAAAAACAACAACAAAAAAAAAAAAAAAAAAAAAAACAAAAAGAAAAAACCCAAAACCATTACTTTTGAAATATCCAAATAACCTGAGGGAAAATAGCATCCATAACTTAATAGCCTTGGCATAACTGGTTTTTACATCATTTGGATGTTTCTGGGATTGCAGGATTCAATACTTATCTTTAAGTAGAGTGAGTTTCTAAAGATGTAGCATACAGAAACTTTTGAGTAATATGTCTACTTAGAAGTACAATATTGTGTTTCCAGATCTGCTGAGAAAATGAACAATAAAGTTAATCCTTTGGGTCTGGAAAAGCTGTAGGTATTGCAGTGGCAGATGTGCTGAAACAGAAGTGTTTACGTTTGTTAGGGCTTGTGAAGCAGCAATTCCGCCAGCTCACAAGTATTTGAATTTCCTGCAAACATTTACCTAAGGGCTATCATGGGGAAGGAAAAAAGCTCAGAAGTCATCTCTGAACCCTGTTGGCAGACTAGCAAACCTCTTCTGGTGAATTGATTGGCACGTGCTTGCATTTTCTCATTGAACTTATTCTCTGTAAATGTAGTTTTTATGGCACTAAAGTACTTTTGGAATATAGGGTACAGTATTACCAAGACCTATACCCTGTTATACTTAATATATTTTCCTCTTCTTCCTTTGCAATATAAAAAGCAAGACAAAAAGTTAGATTAAAGACTTTGTACTGCGAAGGTGTGACTCTGGTTTGGCCAGAGCTTTGAAATGGAGCTGCTTTCTAGACCTTCTCTTACAGTGAGCTTCCCAGAGAATACTGGGAGGCTTTAAACTCAGAAAGCCATGTTGTGTAGAGCACAAATGAGAAGTAAAAACTTTTGAAGTGAAGAAACACAAAGCAGGTAGATTAGAACTGAAATAAAAATGAGTCATATACAGCCCTATCCCTGCCTACAAAATCCTTGCAGGCAGCTCCTTGCTTCCACACCCAGTTATGGTTGACCTGCGGACTCTGTGTTGCAGTTAATTCTGTCCAGGCTCCAGAAAGGCCATCTTTCTGTCCCCTCTAAGGTCCTGCTTTCTGCTATCTGCCCTTTTCTGTGTGGGAGCTGCTGACTCCCTGCTATGTCATATACCTATTTTTCCCAAATGAAGGCAGAGTTTTCCCCCTAGAAAGAGGGAGTTTTTTACTGATCACTTCTCAGGGTCTATTTTGGTTTATATCAAAGATGGTGGTGCATGAGCTCACAGTAGCATTTTAAAGTCTGTGCTGGGGACTTCAAAACATGATGTTATTGTCCCTTCCCTTGAAAGTTTTTATTT
Source organism: Ceyx melanurus (assembly GCA_024611195.1). NCBI lineage: Eukaryota > Metazoa > Chordata > Aves > Coraciiformes > Alcedinidae > Ceyx > Ceyx melanurus. The sequence continues at coordinate 55,999 of JANHGL010023316.1, read as the reverse complement.
GGAATCAGAAAGGCAGTCAAAACACAAATGAAGTAGATTCCCAAAAGAGTGAAGAAGTTTTGCCTCATAAACAAAGTAGCCAGAAGAGGACAAGAGAACTGGAATAGACCACAGTACCACTGGTTCCCTTTCTATTTTACATTCACTGCAGACACAGTAGGACATGTTCAGTTTGCTCTGGGGTTGACCTGAACTCACCTTCATGGGCGTCTCACTAAAAATATCCTTGTTTTTCATCCAATATAGTGATAGTTCTCTTCCTCCAGAGGAAAAAAAATATTATGGAGAGTGTCAATAAAACAGAGGGAATCACAGAGGGCCAGTTTCAGTAACATTATAAAAAATAAAGAAGAGAAGCCCCTGAACTGGATTTAGTGTTGGAGGAAGAATAACAGTAGGTGGAACAAAAGAGAGGACTGCGTTTCTGGCATAAGAGTGTTATTTTTTCCTGTTGCTATATTTGAACATCAGCACAGACTCTTGTCAAAAGCCAGTGTGCCATTGAACTAACCCCTATATAAATACAAAAAAAAAGCCATTCATTTTCCTGGACCATTTACAAAGTATGTATGCAACAAGATAGCAGGAGGTACAAAGAATTGGTTAGATTCTAATATTCATCATAATAAACAACAATCATAGAACTACGACTTAGCAACCATGGTCAATTTATTTATTTTTTTTTATATGTATGGTGGGAAAAGATTTTTACATCAGCATTTTTAAGAAAGATAACAAGATTGCTTGATGTTCCCAGAGAGCTGCTCCCAGGAGATGATTGCTGTAATAGTACATAAACTGATCTAAAAATCAAGCAAGTAGGTGGGGATAGGTAAAACAAGTGTATAAGTATCTTTAAAAGTAAAGACAAAGTCTTGTATCTGCTGGTAAAAAAGGGAAATGTAGTTGAGAGGGATGTTGTGGTCAGGCAATTGGCTAAGATGTTTCTTGCAGCAACATGATGGATGGATGGTAATAGATTAGAACTGCATTCATCAAATCCAGAAAAAAAAAAATATATCATTTACCACACAATATAATCAGTATGGGAGTTTTAACTTTGTGGAATTGGAGAGAACAGACATGTTTAAACACAGCTGAAGCACGAGGACCTAGTGAAAGGGTCAGAAATTATATCCAACTCATAAACATGGGTTACAAGTCAGAAGAAGATCATGTTAGAATTTTTCTGCCTAGTTCAGAAAAAAATGGTTGTTAACAGCACAACCAAATTCCATTTAGGGCATGGCATGCCTAGTATTTAAGATGCTACACAATAGCTAGTTGTCTATTGCAAAGAATGAAGGCAAATTGAGGTAGCTTAGAATACAATGATGACTATGATACGTTTGTGAAGGGGTTTATTTTCAGGTCAAGTGTGAAGGTACACAAGAAAAGATTCACAATGGAACTTTGTGGGACTTTGAGGGGCAAAAGGTAGATTAAGAAAATCCTTCATAGACAGTCATAGAAGCTGGGGTAAATAAGACATGAGATTGATCATTCAGAAGTAGTATTATCTGACAAATCAGAAAGGAAAATTATTAGATTATTGTTCTAAAATCTGTCCAACAAGAACCTATATGAGATTTTGCAACAACTTGGGTTGAAAGTACAAAAGTCAGTTTTCAAAGGGTTTGGAATAAAAGTAAATCAGAGGACTAATATGAACTCTAGGCAGTGATTTGGATTTTGTCTTCACTATTTGCATTGAAGTGGAAGGGATTTCCTACGTTACTAAGTCCGTTTCTCTTTTGTTGCGAGCAACTGTATTTTACAGTCCGTCTATTTATTTTCACATCAAATTCTATTTTTTTCTTCCTAGTTTTAGTGGAAAGCTGTTTCAGAACTTCAGTCTTCTCATGATCAGAAACTCTAATTTATCACTTTATTTTATTCATTGCTCATTAGTAATCATTTGTCCTTGTGTCATCATTGTCCATTTGCTTAAGTATCGTTTCTCTCGCTTTAGTGCCTAACCTGAATGTATTTATAGAGAGCAATTATATCCGCTCTCAGCATGAATGAGCTTAGAGATGAAAGGGAGAAGGAGGCAAACATGTTGCTTCAGCCTGGATCAGCTGGAATCTCTTTGTTCAGACTCATGTAAAATGTTTTGCAGGAGCTGAATCTGGAAGCAGCATTTGTGCAGCTCATAGCAATCTGATACAGATCTAGCCACCTCACGGCCAGATGAGATGGAAATGGACATATCATGTCATGGTTGCTTTCTGAATATCCATGGATACTGTGGAACTGAGATCACTAAAACTACAGTCCATTCTAGCTGGGGAGTAATGATCTGCATTTGGTTGTGATGAAGACCCATGATAAGCCATTGTAAACACTTCCCACCATTATCATTTGTATTTTTCTAGTGTTGGGAGTTAGGTATCTGCCTGTATTAGACTACCATTAGCTGAGTGGCCTGTTTTGCAGAGAGGGCTCTGATGTCCTCATGCTGTACACTCTGTAGTCAACAATTTCTTCTGTTCTTTCCTAGAGTTGTTCTATGGCTGTCTTCTAGAGCTCTTCACACTCAACATACTCAGAGAAGAGCAGGGTTGTCCATCACATCTCTGAGGATTTTTGTAGCGGCATACCTGAACAATCATATGAATATGTGGTTGTACTTCAATCCTTTGGATATAAATCTTAATTACCTAAGATCAGTTTGTTGTGAATCATGTTTTTAAAATACACTTTAATTTTTATATGGAAAGGACTTTTAGGTTCCTCTCATATATCTGTTTTCATTTGCCATCATTTGTACTGGAAAGTATGAGTTTTTCCAGTCAAAATCTTCTTGAGATTCCATGGATTGGAAAAGCAATGGAAATGAGAGGCCTTTAATTCTGAAGAACATGTAACTAAAAATATTGAAATAGAGTAAGATGCTTGTCATTGTACCTGCAATAGTTACCATGACTCACTGGAATAATGCATCTCATCAGTCCTTTTCTTCTGGAAAGCTTAGCTTAAAGATAAACCCAACCCTCTCCCTGTAACTGACCTTTGTGCAGCTTCATGTAACAGCAACATTTTTACAGATTTGAGCTCTTCTCTTAGTTCAGTACAAAACATGCTGTCCTTGAGAGAGCTAGAAATGCAAGAGTACTGCAGGTCAGGGTTGTGTTGGACTGACAGAGCAACATAAGGAAGTTCAATACCTAATAAGTGAATGATTCTTACAGAGAGGAAGAAAAACAGGGTGGCTGTCCACAGTGCTTCTCAAAGGCGCTCTGCATCAAGATTCTGGAGACAGGTTAGAGTTCATCTGGTCCTTTGCCCTGTGCTTATACGATTATGGGAGGGAAAGATCCATGGTAATTGAGAAAGGGACTGCATGTCGCAGTAAATAATCAAAAGTTAATTTTGGCAGCCTATTCAGTGAAAAGGCACGAAAAAAGTGGAGATGGCAGGAGAGTTTTTAAGGCTTTAAGGAAGGGTGGTGGTTTTCTCCTGTGAAACAACAGCAAAACAAAACAAAATAACTAAACCAACAAGCACAAATACAGTGTGTAGAAAAAGCCTGTTGGATTCTTGTCTTTGCACAGCAACTTTCTTCATCAAGAAAACTGTTTGAATACAGTGAGTCATGCAATAGTGTTCCAGTTTGCTTGTGGTGACTTCATCTGTTCTCAAAAATATTTGTCACTGGTCTGTGTGTAATCTTTTTATTTATTTATTTTTTTTTAAGTAATAATCATCAAACTGAAAAAGTAAAAATGTCACCTATATGGTTTTGCTCTGTGCAAGCTCCATGCACACAAACCTGCAGGAGAAGGTGACCTCTTCTGCATGAATGTATTCAGGGCAGGTGTGATGACCATGCATAGAATGATGTACTCATGTTTTTTGAAGCATGTACTATATAGTGAAGCTGCCTGCATCTCCCACAGGGAAAAAAGAAATGGAACATATAGTAGAATTTCCCTGAGTCATATCTGGCCCACAGACCAACAGCTGGACAAAACGGGAAGATAAATATCTCAGTAGGAAATTTTGAAATGTAGAGACATTTTGAAATGAAAACAAATACACTTGTTTTCAGGCTGTGACAGTGTGTTTTGGGAAAGCCCAAAGAAACCAGAAAAATGGCAATTTTGTGGTATCACAATTGAGCGTCTGTTTAGCAAGAAAGATTTTTTATTTTAAATTAAATAAGGATATATTGAAAATCTCTTATTTAAACTGTAGGAACCAGTATCAACTTCACTTCCTACTAAGAAGTTTCTTTTCAACAAACAGAACCCTTCTGCTATGAGAAGGCTCATGAGGCTTATTCTTTTGTTCTATGAAGTAGGAAATGTCCAAGAAAACAACCAATGTATCAGGAGCTCCAAATACAGAAAGGAAGAAGGTAAAACCTCCATGAGGAGCCTAGAAACTTCTTTAATGTCACTGACTTTATGTAGAACATCTCCAAACCTATAATGATGATCTGCAGTGACAAACTCTCCAACTGATATCAACCTTCATCTCCTTGAGACCTCCTGTAGTTTGATTGGGGCTAGCTAGGTGCTGGCATCTAGAATTCATAGTCCAGATTGAGAACTACTGTGCTAGACACTGTATCATGAAAAGAAGATTGATGCCACATCACAGCAATGCATCATTGTTGTGGGATTTCTTGTTTTTTAACCGGAAAAAAAAATCCCCTGCAGTTATCTGATGTTCTGGGCATATGTACAAAGCACGTTTAAAAATACAATAGGCATTCAAATGGGAACATTATTAATTAAAGCCTCCACATACTGTACAAATGAAACGTTCTTCTCTCTACCTACTCAAGTCATTCATTCAGAAAAATCCTGGGAAAATAGTTAGGCTTTGCAATGTGCCCCATAGGTCAATGTATTCAGGCTCCAGCATACCAAGTGGGAGGAGTGAGTTCCAGAACAGCAAAACCTTCATTGCAAACTCCATCTCAAAGGGAGTGCATTCAGATATGTGCACAGCATGCTCACAGAAAAATGGCTCTAGCCCTTTGCCTAGCTCAAATTTTAAATGAGTCCTTTAATATATGTATATCCAACCAAGGAAGAGATGTTGAACTATGCTCCTGTCTGAAGCACAGCAGTGGGAAGGACTTTGAAGCCCTGTAGGTTTTTCAGACCCACAGCTTGCCTGCCTTTTTTTTTTTTTTTTTACTGTACATATCCTTGTGGTATAGATATATACCACAACAACCCCTTTTCTCTACAGTCAGCTACCCCATGTACCCTTTATTTAATATCAGTGGCATCCTTAAGAGTCACACTGTCCCTGGGCAGCATACTGACAGTATATAACAAAATGTATCTCTGAGAGCTGGTCACACAACCATTTACTTTTCCTACAGTCCCATATCAAAAGTCCCTTTTTAGTATAGAGCTGAGTCAAAGCCTAGCTGCAGAATTCAGAGCCAATCTTCCCTCATGATTTAAAGTCTGGTGTTATATTTCAGATCCAACCCCTAAATCAGACCGGCTTTCAGTGTTCAGATCAGAACAATCCTGATCTTATTTGCCTGCCGACTATAAAACAGTAGGAAGATTGTCAATACCCTGCTCAGGCCCTAATTAAAAATCCAAACTCATATTTTATATTTCAAACATTATTTAAAATATATTAAGATAGTCAGTCTATTGCTGTTGCTCATTACTCTGTTGAAACCTAATATTAGTAACAGCATGTACAGAGGACCTGGAGCATGAATTAATAATGAGGTGCTTGTGCTGGAAAACATGTGAGAGCCTAGTTGCTTGAGTTGGCAGAGGTCCACTGAGACTAGTTTGCTCTTCTCTAAACAGTGATCAAATCATCTGCTCAACAAAATCATTGGGAAGAAAAGTACTTCTGATTAGTGTACTTCCTCTGATGATAATTTTCCAAAAATAATGAAGACAACAGGCCATCAGAAATTAAGGGAACCACATTAGGAGAAAAATAATCTTTAAACCTATGGTGTACTACTGATTAAACAGTAGTAGTGCCAGTAGCTGAATATGATCCTCAAACAAGTGAGGACCTCCCATGCCCTCAGCCTACCCTCACATTGTACATGAAGTCTGTTCTTGAGGTTTTTTGAGGTAGATCAACTCTTTCCCCCTTTCTAATTGTTTTAATAGAAAACACTTCTGAATGAGAATATAGAGAAAGAGCATATCGCTTGTTAATGCTCTTGGCATGGAGCTAAAATATTGGAGGTGTTTGCAGGTTTTCTCTAGATGTGAGCAAAGACTTAACAAATCAGTGAGCTCTCCAGGTGATACCAGGAAATGTGTGAAAGCTAGAAAATACCTGCATAATTTGTAGTACTCAATACATACGCATTTATATATAATGTGTATATGCTTATAGTATCTGCATATAAAAATACCTTATAGATGTGCAAGCTGTATTTTTATCTGTGTCATAATACCACAGCTAGATCAGTGATGTAGTATAGAAATTAGGTACATTTATATATACATGCATATGCCTTTCTTACACATGCTTTATAGGAACTGTCTTTCCCTTGCCCTCACGGTGCCCCATGCTGGTCTCCTGCATCCATGCAGCTTTTTCTCCTGAAAGTGAGCCCAGATACCTTTGTGCTTCCTCCGTGTGAGAAGAAATGTCTTCAACATTTGCAGAAGGCAAATAATAGTTGTTAAATCTGTGTGTACCTTGAGACTTTAGCTGTGCCCTAGCCTTACACAGCCTTTTCCTTCAAGATGAACATGCAGTTAACCACAGTGCTGCACTGAGTCCCGTAGCTACTGCCATGTTCTCACCCTGTAAATTAAAAGGTGTGAAGGAGAAGGAAATTTTCCTGAGTAAATGAGAGAAATTATTACATAATTGTGTGTAATTTTTGATGCAGGAAACAATTTTCTCAGTGCACCTGATGGGGGGAGAAACAAGACTGCTTCAACCATCAATCTGTGGGACCTCAGAGCTCAGCCTGAAAGCAAAGGTGAAATGAAATACGAAAATTGCCATGCAGCAGAAGAGGAGTCAGCTATCTGAGGGCCTCTGCTGAAATCCCATCTTTCGGGTAAGGTTTCTTGTGCATTTTCGTGTTTTGGTCACCTGACGGTAGCTCTCTGGCCTAATTGGTTTCCTAGTTAACAGACTAAGTAATGATGTAACCAGAGTGTGTGGGAACCAGACCTGTGTGAGAGATACAAATGTTCCCAGCCATACCAATTTTGCCTGCTTACCTGGTTCTGCTGCTGGTTATCTGGAAACTTGAACTACTTAAAGGATATAATGAGCCTAGCAGAGTTTGAGACACAGCTTAGTCATTTAACATCAAACTATCCCCTGCTGCAAAACATATTAGCTTGTGAATTCCAATTATCTTTGTTACTAAACAACACTGCATTTCAATAGATGTGGCTGTGTCTATAGCTTGTATTTACTTTTCTGTGATTGGCTGAAGTAAGAATTAGTTGTTTGTAGCCTAAAGGAGCAGATCAGCTCTGTTCAGTTACAAGCATGTGTCAATAACCACTTTCTACTCTCAACAGTCTGCTACCCCCAGGCACTCTGTCACAGTGTTTCCTCATCTGTGCTGGTTATTTTTGTAGCTGAATGTTGTTGCTATTGCTTGCATGAAAATTCAAGGGTTTAAGAAAACCTTCAGTTACGATCAAGGTCCTGTTGAACTGGGCACTATATAAATGTATAAAGAGAAACAGTCCTCTAAAAGCATAGTGGATGCATCCTCACTGTCTCAGGTGTGGTTTGATGGAGAGTAAAGCTTTGCAGCCTCAGATCTAAGAATTGTAATTTCTAAAATAATCAGTCTGAGGAACAGCCTCATGTAAAATAATGGACTTAGATGAGGAAAGGATGTGAGAGGGAATAAGATCACCTGGCATGGAGGAGGCCTTACCAGCTTCCTTTTCCATATGATGGACAAAGTGGCAAAGGTCTCAAGACTACTATTGATTTTGGGAGCAGCTTGAGCTGGGGGTATGCCCGGCATTTGGCATTTGTGTGGTCCTCAGGCAGTTACTTATAGAGGGACTGCAACTCTCTGCATAGTAGTTAAATATTTTCTAACAAGTTGGGGCACCCAGGCTGATGCTGGATGAGTTACAGAGCCTTGGAGCAAACTTTACCATGGCCCTAGAGCTTATTGTTCTGCAGCAAAATGTAGCTAGTATGGCCTGTGTCTGTGCTTTAATAGAGAGAAAAGAAGTTTTATGTTTGTTTGTGTGCATCTGTCACTCACAGAGATGTTTGATGAATGGAAGAAACTGAGAGCAGAAGTGAGAAGCTGGGCTTCTAAGGTAATCTGGAACTGTTTTATGTTTTGCTTGAAAACAGGACTCTTAAATGTGATGACAGGAATCATGAAAGTAGCAGGGTTTTGCATACACTTGATGTGGTTAATCCAATCAGTAAATGTGACGTTAAAAAAAGGGACACCCTACAGTGTTTTGGTATCTTTCTATTTGAAGTTTATGCAATGCTTAACATGTATGCAATGGATCTGAGGCCTGACATCTATTTAAACTCTTTGGGAGCAATATCAAACATTAATGGGGATTAGTGTTAGAACTGGTGTAAACATAGCAAACAATCTGCTGTAAGTGTATGCTCACATTTCCATATGTTATGTAGGTAAGCAGAGCCACAGAAGAGGAAAGAAACCCTGAGAGGTAGTTCTCAGCTAACTACTTCTAGGATTGGTAGAGGCAGACACTAGTAAGGCACAACTATCTCATTATATCAGAATCTATGTACTCATAAAATGCTCAATCTAGTGTTTCAATTTAGTTTTATAAAAGGTAAGAAGTTTTAAAGTTTTGCAATTCCATTGTGCAAAACCACTAAAACACAGATAAAAATTATTTAGTACTTCCAGGTGCACTGTAATTCTTGGCAGAAAAAGTTAATTCCAGGTGTGTAACTTTAAAAAAAAAAAAAAAAAAGCAAAAATGCAACCCTGTTGTCAAACCTGGATAAAACCATCAAGTTAGAAAAATAGAAGCTAAACTAAGAACAAAGTCCAAAGTCCAACTGAAGAAAGACAGCCTCTTCATTGAAGAAATTACTGCATATAAGTGAATCTCCCTATTACTTAAGTAAACATGACTTGATTCTGGGCAGTATTTCAAAAGAGATAAATCTTTGGCATGCACGAGCACATAGAAAGATGACATATTCACAGTGGGAGGTATGAGGTGGGGTTACCAGTGGTGCCAAAATTTCTCTCACTCATACATGCTTAGAGTCAGATCCAGTGCTGCTGAAGCAAAGAGCAAATCTTTCCACTGTCTTCAACTGGCTTTGTATTCAGCATTCACTCAGGCTAACAGAAAGGGGGAAAAAATACATTTGTTTCCTTATTTGTGGCCAAATAATTTACACATTTTCCTCCTCCTTTTAAGCCTGGGGAACTCTTGTCATTGACTTCCTCAGGGGCAGGTCCTTAATCAACAGATCAAAATATAAGCTGTACCACAAAATGGAAAATACGATTATACCAGCTAAAGTTATTTGCTTCAGCAGCACATATGGTATGGGATATTATTATTCCCTAATAGAATACACATTGATTCATTTGACACATTTTTTTTAAAAGAGCTTTTATTTATACGACATGTTTATGGACAAATATGCATTGAATGCTTTTTAAGTCCTATTATGGTTTGGGTTTAGTTACACATGTTCAGATGAAATGACCATTACTGAGACTAGAAACCTACAACACTTATAGAAGCTCTTATAGTTGGTGCCAGTTTTATATTCTGCAGGGTTAGTTGCCACTATATTAATATCCTGCAAGGCAAGTTAATTTCTTTTTTTTTTTTTAAGAAAACATATTTTGCAGGCTCTATGCAATTTGATATAGTGTCACACTTACTACATGCCAGTTTTGTGTCTAAATTAAGAGCCAGGGAATTATACCAGATCAGACCTCCAAGTAAGTAGGTTTTGCAGAAATCCATGGCCACACAGAAGGAAAATGGACACAACAACTTTGTCTCCAAAAGGTACATGTGAAAACTCTTTTAGAAATCAAAATACTAGCTATGAAAGAGAGATTTTTTTTTTAAAGTCTTGTTTTCCCTAATGGCTGGGCTTTTGCTGCTGTGATCAGTGGCCGGGTGTGTGACAGAGCATTCGGTTCAATTTGCTCCTGTGAACCAACATTTTTTCTCTTTCTGCAACCTCAGTTTAACAAAAAGGGGCTTGAGAAATCCAATCCTTTCTCAGTCATACAATCCTGCCTTTCAATACGACTGTCATCCATGGAAGCCTAGATAGTGTTGTGTCTGTGATAACACATGGGCACTTCAGTGATATGAAAATAACCCATCTGAATACAGAAACCTTTCTGCCCTTGCCTTGAGACTGCTGGGCTGGGTGGCCATTTCTTGCTGCAGAGGAACAACAAGGTGTGACTCTGTGCACAGGGCAAAGCAATTAACAACCCAGTTGTGATTGCACAGGCCTTTCTATGGCCTCTCTTTTTCCCATATACAACTACATGCACATAGGGGAGGGGAAGGGTCTTTTCATTTCCATTCTTCACTCACTGCTGTGATTGCACTAAGTCGGTACAGAGATCTTTATCTCAAAGCAGAGAGGAAAGTGAAAGCTCCAGTTTTGTCACTGTTTGAGTGCCCTGTAATATCCAAGGAGTTCAGATGGCACTGATTTTAATTTCATGGCACCTCTGTGAACTAGAGGTGTTTGTTCTGTCCAGACCTCAGCATTAGGGCAGACAGGGTCCCAGGGGAGTGAAGGTGTATCAAACCCAGAATGAAATTATACTGTTCTGGGTTTGTGACATTGTGATAAATCTGGTTTGCACTGAAAAACACTGAGGAGGTATTTTCATTTTTATGTATCATCTCAGACTCTAGAGTATTCAGGCTGCATAATATGATATCAGGAAGAAGTACTTTACCTTGAGGGTGGTAGAACAGTGGAATAGGCTCCCCAGGGAGGTGGTTGAGGCACCATCACTGGAGATATTCAAGGTGAGGTTGGACAAGGCTCTGAGCAGCCTGGTCTATTTAAGGCTGTCCCTGCTCAATGCAGGGGGCCTGGCCTAGATGACCTTTGGAGGTCCCTTCCTAAACATTCTATGATTTTATGATTCTGTAAATATTAAAGGCTTATTATTTACATTAGAATCATTAGCTTTATAGATATCAGTGATTGTTAAGTGATCAATAATGAATAATTTATTCAATCAATTTTGCCCTTTCCTCTGTTTGCTATTCATCTGCAAACAGACTTTGAGTTTTACAAATTTGTTCGTTACTCAAATCATTCCAGGATCTCTTTGCAAATATATTTTAGTAGTCTTCTTTTCTTGAAAGCTATTGTCTCCCACCATAGTTTATCTATATACTTCTGTTGATGCTTGCAGAGTGTAATTGAATATTTAATAAATAGACCTGAAACTCCCCCTGACATTAATCAAGAGTTATAGGATACCTGTGGGGATTCAAGTTAATGCCTCCAACACAGCCACTGCCTAGGTACATGCTGTGGTCATTCATACAGCAAGCTCTGCCTCTTATTCCCACTTGTTGGAAACACAATTAATTGATAGCGTTCTGAAACACGTGGCCAGGCTGTAAAGTCTGGGGAATTACCTTTGGTGTTTATGTACAAAATGAGTGTGGCAAGACAGGTTTCTTTATATCACAGCACAGAGTGGTTCAAAGACAGAGCTCAGAATGGGATTTCAGAGATTTTGTTCAGATCTCCATCCATCCATTTCCATACAGGTTTGCTTCCCACTGTGCCTGTTTTCTCTTCTGTAAATTGGTATCAGTGTTGCTTGAGGAAGATCTTGCTCTGCAGAAACCACAAGGAGTAAAAACCACTCCTGGCATGTAACTTTAGGCACATATATTAAGTTGCTTCCCCTGAGCTGCCTGAAAAGAGAATTGTGGGAAGTTTCTCCACTGATTTCTAGCCCTGGGACTGTTCTAAAAGATCTCCAGGTGATCCTTCACTTGTTGTTAGGGAAGTCTGGAGAGTCACCATCTCATAGCTTGGGTTTAGCACCTGAAGAAACACTACAAGGCTTCTAGAAGGAAAAAATACTTCAGTAAATATAGTGTGTTTGTCCCTGATCCAAATACTTTGATCTTTAAGATAAGAACAGGAAAAAAAGTTCTTTTTGTTTTCCATTCAGTTTATCACTTTTCATCATTAGTTTATTTTGGATACACTTCTGAGAAGTTGCTACCTGCCTAATGGGGAAAAAAAGAATTAAAAACAATATAGAAAAAAATGAAGTTGGTCATAAGGAACAAATTTCTTATCTGAGTCTACAAATAAATGATTGTAACAGATCACAGTAAGTAAAACTGCTTAAAATGTTTGAGGAAAAAAAAAAAAGTCCTATAGTTTTTAGAAAAAATCTCACAACTTTACAACTTGAGTTTGACTTCTTTTACCATTTCAAAGTGAACTTTCAAGGTTAAAGAGTCAAAATGAAGCCATTTTCATTTAAGTTCTGTTTGAAACAATTTTTCAGTTTGGTTAGCAAAAGAAATTTTTAAATTTTGTTGGTGATTTCTCTCCTTGTTATATACTGTTTTTCTTCCCACTAGAGGTAGAGAGAGGATATTTATAAATATTGTAAGCTTAGAAATAGAAAAAAAAAAAAAGTAAAATTGGAATTAAAATCTTCTGATTTATTCTATGTTTTCAGCTAGAAAAGTTATGACAAATGGCCCTGAATGAAATTGTCCTCTTAGTTTGTAATGTTTCTCTACTTAAAAACATTAAAATGTGATTGGTTTTCTCCCCATGTTCTCAGTTTTTTGTTGTGGGGTTGTTTTATTTGTTTGTTTCAGGGTTTTATTGTAGATTTGGTTTGTTTGTTTGTTTTTCTTTCTTGCTAATCTTAGTAATTTCATTTTTGTGAAATGAAACCAAGCTCTTACAACCAAGCTCTGGTAAAATATTAATTTCTACTTCATAGTGATAGTGATTCAGCTATTTACCATATGCAATCTCAGTCTATATGGACATAAGTATCCTTGATAACTATTAACCACAGTGCTCACTCAGCAGTAAAAAATAAAGTTGACTTTTACATCAGGGGTTTTAGTTTTACATCCAGGAGGAATGAAGTAAACCTTAGTGTTCTTGCAATGTTTTTGGACTGAATATATGGAGGTAAAGAACATTTACTCGTGCAAAACCCTCAGCATTTCTCAGGTCACTTCTGCATTCAGGTGCCTGCTAGCTGAAATGTTCAGGCATGTCCAGTACAGCAACTTAGACTGGAGTGTCATGGAGATAAAGAGTAGCTCATGCTTTATTTCTGGAGACCAGAAATCAAATTCCACCCAAGCACTGGGGTGTTTTTGGAGAAGCAGCAGAACTTCTGAGCATTTCAGTGCCTGGCATTGCAGTCCTGATCCAAGTTTAGACCTGTCATAATTTCAGTCTGCCACATGGCTATTATTTTCTTCACATCTGTCTCAAATTCAACTGAAAACAAGTTATGATGAGAACCAGAGCCCACAGAATAAAACAATCTCTTAAACCAGTCTCCTGATGTGTGATGGAAGCATCAAAACAGAAAAACTACAGTACTGTTCATTTTCACTAGTCTTTCTTTATCTTGTTGCCACCTTCTCTTCCTTTCTCCATGACTCAACCAACATTTGGAGCTTGAAGTCACTGTGTGTTAGTCTCCTGGTCACTTTTATCCCTACCTCATGCAATGCATTCACAAAAACCCTGTGATCATAGTGAAGCCCTGGCCAAAATGGCTCAGCTTCCTTCCCAGGATGTCAGAGAGCCAGGAAGAAAGGTTTCTTCAAGGTCTTGGCTCCCTCTCCTGGCTGGCTTTGCAGCAACTTAAAATGAGGTTTTAGCCCTTCAAAAATTAGTGTTTGCTTACTGCCAATGAGCACTTAAAACAAGAGAGAAGAGCACTCTAATTATGAGACTCTGCTTTTAAAAAATAAAAAAACCCAACAGATTATAAAGTTGGAAACTAATTTCACTAAAAAAACACTTATTTGAAGTAAAATCCTCACAATTTTGATATAGACTACTTGAAAATGTTTTCCTCCTGCCAAAACTGCTTGAATGCCACATACATATGAGAAAGGGGAGAGGGGGGGTGGTGTTATTTGTTTGTTTTTCTGGATTACCTGTATTTTCTTTTTGACCTGCAGGCTCTAGACTTCTACTTAGTAAATGTCCCAATAAAAGCTGCATGTTATCCTTAAGCAGTGATAGCATTCCCCCCTACCTGCTAATTGCTTTATTTGTCCTTACTGCTTCCGTCCCCTCATCAACAAAGGCTTTAGCATAAAGGGCAATGAGGTAGAACATGACAAGAAGAGTGAGAGCCAGAAGAGTGAATACTTCTGTAATTACACAGTAGCCTGGAGTAGCTCTTCTCAAATCAATTATGTAGCCTGGATTGCTCAAAACTCGAGGACAGAGCCCTTGTTTTAATTTGCCTATGGAGCTATGTGCTTCAATAATGGGCAAAATTCTTGCCTTGTTACCAGTTGCCTTTTATCAGAATTCACATAATTCCTTCCTTATTTATTTTTATCTAATTACTTTATTAATAATGCATTGTACTTAACACAGTACAAACCAATCATTGCAAATTGCTTTGCAAACATTGACAAATGAAATTTTGCCTTATCTTGTTGAAAATGTAGTGACATGTCCATTTTTCAATGGGGAAAGCTGAGGCAGAGGATTGTAATGGAAAGTGATTAGAAAAAGCAACTAGAAAACCACCCATAAAATCCTGATAAACTTCAATTGCAAAGCAAATTGTCGGATAAGCCCAACTTAACCCAACAATCAAAACATTCAGCACAAACTCCACCTGCTGTGCATTCCTCAATGTTATTCTTTCTTGGAGTTTATATTGGGCATAAACCTGGGCAGTATTAGAGCAAAGTATTGCCAGTGCCAAGAGGATTTCAGAAGTTTTGAAGACTGATTTTTGTTGTTATTGGAAGAGTTTACTAAATAGCATACTGCATGTAACACGGACCTTACAGGATTAAGGAGAATGAGCATCTTTATTGTCAACTGATTTCACAACTCCATAAGTCTTTTCTCTTCCAAAGCTTCTAGCTCTTGTTACAAAATTCAGTGTCAGAATTTCCTTGACATCAATGACTGGGATTTGGCCCACATGGTGGTCACTGCCCTCGTTTGTTTCTCATTTCTTCCCTGTGGGACACTGAAAAGAATCTGTGTCCAAATGGCTGGGCAAGTTTGGAATTGGACAAAAATTATGTTTAAATCCCTATTGTCTTCATAAAAGAACAACCAATATGTAAGGAGCAGGCAGAAAACCTGTTGTTTTATTTAATCAAAGACTTCAGCAATGATGTAGAGAAGGGGAGAAAATATTTTTGAAGATGTATTTAAAAGACATTACAGCCACTGCATTCATAAGGAAGAAGCTTACAGCAGGCAGAAGGGTAGTTAGTGAAGCTGTTCAGGTAATTGCTTGTTCACTAATAGACATCTGCCTGCAATAATAGAGGTGAAGGCCTGAAGTGAAATTTTGTGCCAAATTTTGGTGAACTAAAACACTGAACAAAATTTTCATATCTCACTAAAAAGCATTTTCAATCTTCCTAAACATTTTCAATTAACTGCAAGTAAGTTTAGGTGAAAACATTTTCAGACTCAGTTTAAAAAAAAATATCATCTCAAAGCCCATTAATAGAAAAATTGTGATCATAATGTGTATTGCTCAGTGAAAAGGCTTGTCTGGAAAAAACATGTCTGGCTCTAGCTGTAATATTATCTGCATAACCTGTAATAGAATAACTATCGCTGTAGAAAGATTTTTGTTCTTTTTGGCATAGCTGATCAATCAGATGCGTAGGATGGAGTTACAAAAGCTCTTACAGTTTGCAGGACATGATTTGCTGTTCATGGCTTTATGAACAGCACAGTGCTAGAAATGATATTACAAGGACTGAATGGTATTTTGAAAACGGAGTTGTTCCACTTTACCTCACATTGCTAAAGCCCTCAATTGCCATTAGTTTCCCATAGGATTTTGAAGCCACAGAAATGCACATGAAGGGTCAGTCTTTGATTCAGTCTGCAGAAAATAAAGACAATGGTGTTATGCTGGGGACACAAGGAGCTAAGGCACAGAGGGACAGGTTTATTTTTATTCTGGCTTGGGTTTGGGGTTTGGTCAGGGTTTCAGTCTTTTAATATCTTGTCAAATTCTCAATAAGCTTTTTTATATTATTTTCTATTTTTTATGCTTTCACCATAACTATATCATCTTTCCATCAGCAGCCCTTATTGGCCATAAGTAGTTTGCCCAAAATCTATGAGGAGGTCACTGGGAGAGCTGGGAACTGAACCTTTCTTATCTGTAATGACAGTCAATGCACACCTCTAGATAGGGAATAGAGATAAACCTTCATCCAAAATCCATGTCAGGTTCAAAAACACGTTTTAAAAGACAGCTGACCTACTGCAGGATTACAGTTTCAGGTGAAGCAAGCCAGAGCTAGAGCAGGTCCTTACTGAATAACCTGCTGTGTGTAAGGTGAAAGCAGCACTATTTCAAGGCTGCGTATCCTTAGAAAGTCCAATGATCCCATGGAGAGCAACTAATCGACTGGGAATGAACCAGTATATCTTGCAAGATTTTTTTTCTATGGAAGTTGGGTGCCAGTAAAGTAGTATAAAGAGGCAAAAGTGAAAAGTTTAGCAATTTATTTATGCACAGAAGTCTAGTAGCTGGAGTACAGGCTTGTCAGCGGAATGTCAGCTCAGTCATTTCAAAAGGCATCACCTTTTAAAAACTCTTTAAATTTCACTAACAAAATCCAAATGTTTTATCATCCTGCTATTAATTTGCCATGTTAGCCACTGCTGTAATGTCCAGACAGTCAAGAAAACAGGGAATAATTGTCATTTGGGAGGAGACAGTATTACATGGTTAGATATAAATCATCCCTTTAAGGATTTATAGGAAAACAATTGGTGCAGTATGGTGTCCAGCTATCTCCCCTACTTCTGGTAATGCATTTGCAAAGGCATTAAGACATTAAAGTACAAGCTAGGCTCCCTCTTATCTTAGAACAGCCACCAAATGGCATTCTTGCAGTATTAACTTTCTGTCACTTCCAGCGCAAGATATGACCTAGAGTAAAAGGCTTCCTATCTCCCCATCAGCTCCCTTAACTATTCCCTCTCAATGCATGTTAATTTTGTGCCATAGTTTTACAGTGCGCAACTGGGGAAAGATGGTGGGCTTGTAGTAATATTTTTCTAAATAAAAGAAAACATTTCTGTGATCGAAGTTAAAGTTCATAAAGGCAACTTGCAGTTTTCCAGAAACTTCAGATATCAAGGAGCACACTGCCTTACCACACAGGTTGCAGGCAGGTGCATTTCAGAGTTTCTTCTCGCTCGTCTATCACTACATTTGCTAAGTTAACAAAGCAAAAATAAAGCAGTTCTCTGCTTTTTTAAACATTTGGCTGGGGTTTTTTTTGTAGCCAAGTGCTACAACCCCCTAGCCTTAAAAAGCTCCCTCCTGCCAAAAAGCAAGATCGATTTCTAAACCTTACAAAGCATTATAGTTACCCAGAGCCCATAGTGACAGACAGGGATGTGTGTCATGAAGATCAGAGGCATAGACAGCAGCTGGCAATCTGAACAGTGCTGCCTGCACTGGGGCCACAGCTGGACAGAGGGAGCTCCCCTTTATGCTCTCCCAAATCCAGAGGCAGAAAGCAGAGATCACCTCCACTTTATGCTGCTGCATGAAAGGAGTTAGAAACTGCAGCCAAATAAACTGCCCAAAGATTAGTATAGCGCTTGGTGTTTATGCCAAATGTCACTTTTTACACATCTAAAATTAGCAATAATAAATACGACTAAAATACTGATGAGGAATAACATACAATTGCATTCCTGTGTAGCTAAGTCTAACCTGTGGAGATGCACATTTGTTTTTTTAACTGATAGATGTGCCTGGTTTGCTTTGCCAGTGCAAGCATCACTCCAGTTCCGTGCTCTTCACCTTGGGAGGCAGCAGGTAGGGTTTGACAGGGAGTGGTTGCCACAGCTGGTGGAGGTTTTCCCTCATAGCTGGCTTGGGAATACTCAAGACCCGAGAAGGAGGAAGGTGCTGCAAGCAGCCTGAACACATTAAGAAAAAGCATCTTTATCATTGGGAAAGTGGAGAAAGACAAAACAGCTAAGCCTCCCTTCAGCCAAACCTTTTTACCTTTGAGGGCTACAGGTTTGGGAAGATGAATTTGTTTGGAGTTTTTTGGGGGGTGTTCTGGTGGTTTTTCAGTTGGTTTTGGTGGGTTTTTTTGTTTGTTTGTTTGGGGTTTTTTTAGGGGGAAAAGGCTAGAGGGGGGCGTAGGGGGGAGCAAAAATGCTGACCTTAATTAATGGAAGGCCCACTAGACCCGAAGGAAAAGGTTTGGCTCTCAAGGCCCAGGCCTCCCCCTGAGCCTCTCCTGGGTGTAATGAGAGAGCTCAGCTTCATTACTGGCAGCTGAGGGGAAGGGTCACTGGGGCTGGATTTGCAGGGCCCTCATTGAGGGATCACTCCATGCTGAGAGAAGCTGGCCATGCTCTTGGACACCTGGTCATTAACATTGCTAATTAGCGGCCATTAATCAGGGCCCTGGGTTTTTTGTTGTGTGTCACCAGCTCAGAGGAACCAAGTGAATAAGAAGATTGTTTCATTACCTCCACAAGAGGTGGAATGAAAGCAGTTCCCATCAGCTCAAGATGAGCTGAATTAAGGGAAAGGTTAGACAACAATTTAAGATGAGCTGCCAAGGGGGAGCTGGGGGACCTGAGCTGTCCTTTGAGAAGAAAACCAGTCACCTATAATTAATGAAATCTTCCACAACCTCACTCTAATCACCGTGTGAGCTTCTCACCAAAAAAACTATCTTTTGCTTCGGAAGGACCCTAATTTATCTGTTTCTGAAGTTCTAATCTTGGCAAGCTTTAATTCCATGGGGTTTTAGCAACATATATATATAATTGCAAATGTGCATGTAAGTATATGCTCACATAGTGTGAGTGTGTCTATGAAATTGTTTGATATATTTACCTGAGTTATCAAGGATGTTTTTTACATGGCCAACTTCTCTGAAAGAGAGGTAGGGGGGGCACACAACATAAATCTGTATTAAAAAAAGTATATAAACTGTGCTTATGAGATTTCTTTCTTAATTGTATATAAATATTTATATTTTTGTATTTTCTACACTATGGCTGTGAAAGCATAGAAGAAATCCAGTGTTTTTCAAAGGTAGAATAATTAAAAACAAGTTCAGTTTTGGTAGGTTAAAAATGACATGGGAAAAATAATAGTTTTTGGTGTACATAGGCAAAAGTAAAGAATTTAATTAGCAACCAGATTGTTAAAATGCAGTGTTCTCTTCCCATGCTCTATTGTCTAACTTTTGTGGAACAGGTGCCTAATTTTCCTAATGGGATACATTTTAATTGACAAAGTAGTTTGGTTGCTTTACACTGATTTTCATTTGCTTGCTTACTTTTACTATAGTAAACTCAATTTCTTAAAACTCCAATGCTCTCAAGAAAGTAATTAGAAGCAGGTTTTATCTGCCTGTCTTTTTTTATAAACCACTTTTTGATTTCTAAAACCAACTAACCAAAAGCTTGATTTGTTCTGCTGATGTGTGAGAGCCAGTAACTTTTAGTCATATGCACTGAGCATTTCAATCAAGTTGTTTGCATATCCATTCATTTTGAAAAGACTCTCAAAATGGATTACAAACATTTAATTGTATGAGGAATAAAATAATTAAAGAAGGACAAGTGGAAGTTAAAAATATGCCTAGGGATTCACAACAGTTATTGGATCATTCTCATAATGGAGCATAAATTCCTTCTTGTAGTTTCAAAGGATTTTATTCATTTAAGGCACATTGCCTTTCGTAACAACAGAAAGTAAAACTGTGTTTCTTATGTGTGTGATTCTCTTTGTAGAGCTGTGAGGTTGGTTAAAAACATCCATAAAACTAATCTTTGGAGCATTTCAGCTGCTCTGGAATTCTATATTATGATTTCTGGAACTTCATGGGAAAGTTGAAAGCTCAAGGGGAAATTACACAATGAACAGCTGAGAAAAAGTTGCATTCTGGCACAGAATCATGCAAATGGAGCACATTCTTCAGTTTTCTCATGACGGATTGTCTCTGAAACTACTGAGCCAAGTTGCTGAAATGCTAATGAAGGAGAAGCATCAATGAGCGGTGTCATCCTGGGGGCTTCTGAAGGGGACAGAGTAGGAGACAGAGGGAGGGGGCAAGGGGAAGGAAGGAAGGAAGTAAGAGAATGAAATGGAACAGAGCAAGAGGAGTTTCAAATATTGGGGCTTGCCTACTTTTAAAATTAAATGAAGGGAGAAAAAAAAATAGAGCTGTGATGAAAAGTCCTTCTCAGGTTATAAAAATGAATATAAGCACTTACAGGCCAAGGATTTTGGCTTTGGGCTGGGGGGAAGTGAGTGTGGGCGCTGCTAACATCTGGGGCCACCCTTGCATTTGATATATGGGAGACATGGGTGTAGCCCCTCAGGCTCACTAGAGAAAAGCCAGAGGGCAGCATGCCAGTGTTTGAGGGACAGTGTACTAGTGAGGTTCTTCAGTCTGCTATGTCCCAGTGGAGGTAGGGGATGGTAATCCATGCAGCAGCAAATGCACAAGGTTTATTTATGTGTTAGAAACCACGGAAGTGCCTAAGAACAGTGCCATAGGAATTAGGGCTTCTCCCCTTAGCAGAAGTGGGTGGTGGATCAATATCCCAACTGAAATGCATCTCCACCAATGCACAGAGCATGGGCAACAGACAGAAAGAGCTGGAAGCAATCTACAAGAAGGCTGTAAAGGAGGATCTGGGGAACTATAGACCTGCCAGTCTGACCTTCATGGTGGGGAAGTCTACGAAGCAAATAATGTTGAGTGCCATTATGTAGCACATACAGGCCATCCAGGTGATCAGGCACAGTATGGATTTATGAAAGGCAGGTGCTGCTTGACTAACCTGACCTTCTATGGCAAGGTGACCCACTTAGTAGATGAGTGAAAGGCTGTGGATGTTGTTCGTCTGGACTTAAATCCTTTGACACCATTTCCCACAGCATCCTTCTGGAGAAACTGGCTGCTAGTGGCTTGGATGGGAGTGTGCTGCCCTGAATAAAAAATGGTGAATGGAGTTAAATCCAGTTAGCATCTGATCACAAGTGGTGTTCTCCAAGGCTCAGTACTGGGGCCGGTTCTAATACCTTTATCAATGATCCTGATGAGAGTAATACAGGAACCCTCAGTTAGTTTGTGGGTGACACCAAGTTAGGCGGGTGTGTTGATCTCCTTGAGGTTGGGGAAGCCCTACAGAGGGATCTGTTCAGGCTGGTTGGATGGGCTGAGGCCAATGGTATCAGGTTCAACAAGGCTAGGTGCCAGGTCCTGCATTTGGGTCACAACAGCCCCATGCAACACTATAGGCTTGGGATAGAGTGACTGGAAAGCTGCCCATTGGAAAAGGGCATGGATCTGTTGGTCAACAGCTACCTGAATGTGAGCCAGCAGTGTTGCTCAGGTGGCCAAGAAGATCAACAGCATCCTGGCCTGCATCAGGAATTGTGTGGCCAGCAAGACAAGGCAATTGTCCCTGTATTTAGCACTGGTGAGACTGCACCTTGAGTGTTTTGATCTGTTTTGGGCCCCTCACTACAAGAAGGACACTGAGTTGCTGGAGCATGGCCAAAGAAGGGTAATGAAGCTGCAGAATGGTTTACAGGATAAGTCTTATGAGGAGCAGCTGAAGGACCTGAGGCAGTTTAGCCTGGAAACAAGGAGGGTTAAGGGAGACCTTCACACTCTCTACAACTCCCTGAAAAGAGGTTGTAATGAGGTGAGATCGGTCTCTTCTCCCAAGTAACAAGCTATAGAACAGGAGGAAATGGCTTCAACTTGCACCAGAGGAGGCTTACCTTCGACATTAGGAAAAATGTCTTCACTGGAAAGGTTGTAAACCCCTGGAACAGTCTGCTCAGGGAAGTGGCTGAATCACCATCCCTGGAGGGATTTAAAAGATGTGTAGGTGAGAGAGGTGAGGTACTGACAGACATAGTTTAGTGGTGGACCTGTCAGTACTGGGTTAACAGTTGGACTTAATAATCCTAAAGGCCTTTTCCATTCTAAATTATTCTATGTTCTAAAGAGAAGAGGATCCTGTTGCAAAACTGTGGGGGAATGGTGCTTAATAGGTCTTTTCCTTGGCCCTAAAAATTTTTGCTATTAGCAAGTTTTTTTTAAAGCATTTTCCTTATGGCTCAGACTTTGTGCAATTCTATTTGTAAAGAAAACCGGTTACTTTTCCCCCAGTAGATAGCTGAGCTTTATAACCAGATACTCCAATACTTAGCTGTGAATGAATGCTCCTTAAAATATTAGGCTTACGAATATTAGATCTTGAAACGCATTTATATTAAAAATACCTGGCAGACTCCATTTCACAGACTTTCAAAATTGTTCTGTTCTCACTCACCCCAGCATAAAGGGCCAAAGATTCCAGCCAGTAGTACTACACTATTTTGGACATCTGGATGGAGGTTTTTTCCAGTCAGCATCTCTAGAGGCTCTGCTGGGTGCTGAGCACTATAAATATGGCCCTCAACACTCCAAATGAAACGTGTTAGTCAAGCTTGCAGAAGGGCAGCCACAGAGAAACAAAATCCAGTCATCTGCCTTTGTCTTCACTGCTGGTGAGATGGAAAATTAGTAGCTGTCATAAGTGTATATGTAGACAGTGGCAGAACCAGATTAAGTCTGGGTCAGTGTGAGGCAGGGCTGTGCAGTAGATGGATCACTGGACCAGTGGTCTAAAGTCCTTTACCTCAATTATAACCTGCCCATTTTTGTTCCCTCTCCCACTAAGACCTTTGCTTCCATTTGTCTACTTAAATGTGTTGAAATGAAGATAACCCCCTCTTCCTATGGCTTTTCATGTTGTCTACCAGGATAGGGCCCCAGCCTGACCTGGGGTATTCTGATGCAACTCTAGTACAAGCAGAAATAACAACAGTGTAGCACAATTGCACTAAATCTAAAAGATTAAACCTTTCAGAACACTCTGGGAACAGCTTTGCTATACTGGGCCCATAACAGAGGAGTTTGTGTTGTATGTAATGCTTTACTGGGCTACTTCCATGGTGGTTTTTTACTGCTTTCTAACTTCAACAATACTTAAAGCCTTGGTTTCACAAGCAGATTTTAAATGTGGTACCTGTATATGCACATTCAAGTCCCTGGCTGGTGTTTGCCTGTCCTCATACTGGGGTTTTTTTAAGTTTATGTTACATCTTGTAGCATTATTTTAATATCTAAGAGCTCTAGGCACAGAGCAGGACTTGTGAAAGCACCAGTTTCCCTGGTGCTGCAGTAATAGCAGGGAACAGCAGAGAGATGCAGCCACATGTGGGAACACCAGAGCTTTCCTGCCTGGGCAGCAGATAGAGGTTGGTGACCTAGTTGTTGCCCATTCTTTTGGGTTGTGTGGTAGGAGAGCTTTTCCAGATGGTATCCTCCCAAGTAAAAGACATAGACCAAAGGTATTTTTATTTGAAATCATCGTGACTAGACCACAAGGATCAGACTTGACCTGGAGCTGGGTTGGCCATTTGATGCTTAATGAGGGAATGATATGGGAAAAAGGGACCAGCTACGAAGAATGCACTTAAAGCACAACCAGCAAGTGAGGAAACCTCTTTGGGCAACTGTCCCTGGCCTCACAGGGTAGGAGCTAAAGGAGGGGAGAAGGGAACAACTTCTCCTTCATATAGTCCACGTAGGCACACAGCCTATATTGCTGATAACCTGCAGGGAAAGGGCTGATAGCAACACAGAGGTATACACACCGAAATACACATTCTTACTTAAATAGTATTGTAATGACTGTAATTTCTGTGATTATGGATGCTATTTCTGCCTCCCAGGACTCATGCCACCTTGGCAGAATCCAGCCTTTTCACATGAAGCCCTGTTCTTCTATGCAGTGGTGTTCCAAAATAAGACAGGGTTTGTTCCTCTGCCCAAGGACCTCTACACCCTCTCCACCACTACATACATCTCCTGTCAGTGCATCACACACTGCTCAGCCAGAATAATCTGTGTCTCACAGATCCTTGGTGGCAACCTAGGACTGCACCAAACTAGACATTCATTCCTTCATTGTTAGTCTTTCTGAAGTATTTTTCACACCCCCGAAGGTAACGAGGGATTTCTCGCCTTCTGAAAATCCTGCTTCTGCTGCTGCTTTGTTACACTGGCTTCCCAAGTTGGTGCTGTAACTCCCTTATTTGCTGTGGAAGGATTGCTCTCCCAGCCCAACTGCACTGATAAAAAAAAAAAGCTGGTAAGTGCTGAGATGAAAATATGAGCTCTTTTTTGTAGGGTGGTTATATAGTTCTGTAACTGCTGGAAAGTATGTGTGCATTGTGAGAGGGAACAGAAAGAAAAACAGTTTGGACTTTATTGCTTTGATTTAAATAAAAAAGGTTCTCCGTAAGAGCTGCAGGTTCTTTGGTACTTAAAAATGTTTTACAATTTTCTACCCAAGCTGCACCAAAACAATAAATTAATGAATTAGAGCAAAATGATCATAATGCAGGATATGTGATCACAGCACAAAACAGGACAGACTAATAAATAAATAAATAAATAAATAATACTTAAATAAATATGGAGAAGCAACAGGAGCCCAAAAGTGAAACTAAGGCCATAGGCTGGGTCCAAAGACAAAGGACTTATATCGGCACCCAAAGTTTTGATTGTATCTAATAAAAAAAAGTTAAATAATATTGTTTATCTCTAAAACTAGACTTTTTCAAAGTCTGATGATGTCTGAAAACAGGATTTTTTTGCTCAAAGGGTCATCTCAAATGTTGTATTGTACACAGCAGTACGATTACAGTGAACAGGAATTAGGAGATCCTAAAACACGCTGACAGCCCCTAATATGCCTTATTGTGCTCCAGTGCTCCAGCTCATATGGCACAGTCAGGAGGACCACCCACAGTTCATAACAGCCATAATGGAAAATTGTACAGGCCAGTCTAGCTAGGCATAATTGGATGGGCAAGAAATTGAGTTTTCCAGCTTTCAGAGCTGTTTACTTGACCTGTTTTAATTTTAGTTGAGATGGAATAATACATTTTTCAAGGAAATATTCAGGCGTTGTCACTTTTTAGCCCAATAAATCTAATCTTCAGTAGTGTCTCTTAAGATTTTCACATTTCTAATGGCAAAAAATACACACTCTTTTGAAATTACAGATTAAATTCACGGTAGTTGTACAGCTAACAGCACATACACTGAACCATTTGAACTGCTTGAAAGTTTTATGGGAACCAATGTAGGGTTTTTTCACCCTATCATTTGACCTGCTCTCTCCAACTCTGCCAGCCTGAAAATTACTTCTTCTGACATATTCTTAATGTAAGTCCTGGTGTGCCAGTGTCAACTTGAATTATTTTTATTTTGAAAGCTTGTGGACATCCATGATGGCCCCCCCAAGGAAAAGCATTTTTGGACTGACTGCTGGGAATTGGTATTGGAGTGTGTTTACTTTGCTCAAAGTCCCAAACCCCTTTGGGCTGAAACTTGAGAAGAGGCTACCAAGACATTTTTAAAAACAAATGGGTCTTAAGCCATGCAGCTTCCCAGGCAACATACTGGAGGCTGCAGAGCTCAGAGCTGTTAAGTTCGTTCAGGCAAGTATCCACTTATGGGACATAATAATAAGGAGAATTTTCACCAGCACAATTTGTTTTGGATTAATTGTTGTCCATGGTGCACTGGGTTCTAACAGCAGTATATCATTGCAGTTTGCCTGCATATTTCAGCTGAAAGTTTATGCCATACCAGTTTTGTAGTAATTTAAAAAAGCCATAACAAGGTGTGAAATTTAGCATCCTGACATATGGGCTATGGCTCATGAAAAGCAGGTGTCCCCCAGAGTGCACCAATGCTTTGAGTGTTCCTCATTTCCAGAATGAACCTTAGACAGGATGGCACAGATTAAATCAGCCTTGGACTATTGTCACAGAGTCACAGATTCACAGATATTAGGGGTTGGAAGGGACCTAGAAGATCATCTAGTCCAACACCCCTGCCAGAGCAGATTCAAGTAGACCAAGTCACCCAGGAACAGATCCAGGCGGGTCTTAAGTGTCTCCAGAGATGGAGACTCCACAACCTCCCTGGGCAGCCTATTCCAGAGCTCTGTCACCCTTACTGAGAAAAAGTTCTTCCTTGTGTTGACCCTAAACCTCTTGTGCTCCAACTTGCTCCCATTGCCTCTTGTCCTGTCAGTGGATGACATTGAGAAAAGTCAGTTACACCTTGGCCATACTTCACTTATCCAGTTCCCAAAATGAAGTATTCTTTGACCTTTCTATTTCTGTATTAATCTGTCTTGAGGTTGTTTAAAGCCACTGAAGCCAAGCACTATTTTCCTAGCAGCACTCTTACAGTAATGTTTTTGGAGCTGTTAACTCTTTCAAACTTTTTTTTTTTGTTTTTGCAATGGTCATTGTAGCAATAGTTTTATTTCTCAGAACATGGGACTGCAGCATGAAAGATAGATCTCAGTAATGTACAGTTTTGCAGTAATCACACACTTGTCATAAACTAGGAAAAGAATACATTTTAAGGCAAATTGAAAACTTTACCATATGTTGAATCAGTACTGGAATCTTCACTCCCCTCTGCCTAGAGCCATACTTGTCTATTCAGACCCAAGGTGTGGTTTCAGAACAATCTGGAAGAAACTTGTCTGGTCTTCCACACTAACAGGAGTTTCTCTGACTTGGTGGGAAATTTGCCTTGATTTCATGGAAACTGGATCAAGCTTTCTATAACTAAATGATCACCTTTTCCAGGCTTTTGTAGAGTGTCTTTCAGCACTGCAAAATCTGTTCAGGTTATTAAAAATAATAATGTTGTCAAACTGACTTTTATTCTTTTATATTCTGGCTTGAAAAATCAAACTAAAAAAAGAAAGCATAAATTCATTAAGCGTTAATCTAAAACAAAAGTTTGGAGCCAAATGTCCATGTTCAGTCTTTTCATTCTGTAAACAACAGTGTCCTATTAGACAGAGATAACACATGAGGGGTACAGCTGACAACATGTTATAGGATCTGTATTCATTCTGAACAGAAGGAAAAAATAAGGTAAATTTACCAATAGTTAACATTTTAACTTGGTTTTGGTGAAATACATAATATGATTAAAAAAAAAAAAAAAAAAAGAATTATTTCTGGATCAAAGGGAGGAGTAATTACCTAAAAAAAAACAATTAAAAACTTCTCCCCACGCATAACA
>JANHGL010023316.1:11828-28528 GCA_024611195.1 Ceyx melanurus | reverse complement strand
GGAGTAATTACCTAAAGAAAAGCTATTGAAAACTTGTCCAGAGGTATATAATAATAATAATAATAATAATAATAAATAATAATAATAAAGATCCCCTTCCCCAGTGCAATGATTACCCAGTAATCCATGCCACTTAGTCAAATATCAGAACAGGATCCCATAGACCCATAATTAGCAATGTAACAAGCAGAGCCTTGAGAAAACAAGCTGGTCCTCAAGACAATAATCTTCATTGCTAGCACCCATCCAACAGGCTTCATCTCAAGGAGTGAATGAGGGAGGCAAGATAATAAAAGGAATTACAGAGCCAGCAGGAAAGTTCCCTGTGTGCTACTTTGAGTGGCCTTCAAGGGGGTAAAAGGAGGAGACATAGGAGGGGGTAAAGCAATTGTACTCCCCCTTTCCCCCACCCAAAAAAAGGGTGAAAAAGAAAGGAAAAGAATCCAACTTGCTTCTGCTGAAGCTGCCTAGCGACATACAACTAATTACTATGACTGGTCCCCTGTTTGCAGATCTTGTTATCAGTAAAAGATAATAATAAATTGAGCCCTAGCAGTCTGGATATCTGCAATTACAGTGTGAATTGCATGAGAGGATTATATGAAGTGCTCTTGGCGTGGAGGGTGGGGGACCAAGGCGCTTCAACTTGAGAGCAGTAAGCAGCTGCTTTGGGGCTTTGCACCTGCTGCTCACCAGGCTGTTTTCACCTCTAGACGAAAACAGGCTTCTCTCTCTTCCTCTGTCTCATTTCTTTTCATACAGTGCATGAATGTAAAAACAGAGCAAGATTTTTTTCTTGGAAAAAAAAAACGAAAAAAAAAACCACAACCAAAAACGACAAACCAGGAGAGAAAATGAAGTAATCTTCTTCAAGAAGTTTCACTGAAGATGCATGAGAGGCATCTTATGGCAGGGAAGGGGAATCTGAAGATGGAGTGCAGGGCCAAAGAAACAGGCAAGCTGGCTCCATTTTAATGCAGAGGCAGCAGACAGAGTGCGATCTGAGATTGGCAAAGTTTCAATGTAAATCCAGGGGGGCAAGGGGGATGGGGCTGGGATGAGAAGAAAGGACTCTTTTACTGTTTCATGCTTCTAAGTCCTGCCGATCAGCATAAGCTCAGCTCGACATTCTGGGAATAGCAATGAGGCACACACAACAATCAAAACACCCTAAATCTGTTTGATGATTCAGACACTTCGTGCATCTGCACCAACAAAATGGGACTTCAATTAAATAACTTGCAGTTTTCCACAGAGGGGGAAAAAGTCGGGGGAACATGAGGATTTTTAATTAGTAACTCCGAATACAAGCCGTTTTTTTAATTAGGTGTTTTCACTACCACTTTATTCTTAAAGGGAGATTTGTAACCATGTGGGATTGTTGTGAAAGAAGATCCTGGACAGTTTGTTCCTAACATTTTGTTGCAACATGCATTTGCTCCTAAACAACTTTACCAAATGAAACTCAGATACAGTTCCAAGCAAGTTGTTCAAATTAAGGCTGAGATTTTTTGGAGAGCTTTAGGTGCATACCCACATCCATAAATATATACATGCATATGTGTACTGTCCAGGAAATGTTTCAAGGCCCTGCAATAGTTTTCTTATGTTTCTATGGTTCAATATGGTTCTCTGTGATTAATTTGGTTATATATATATAAAACTGTACTGTAGACATTTTACACATAACTGTAACATATACTCTATGGTTCAAATTACTCCCTGTGGTTAATCTGGTTATATATATATAAAACAGTACTGTAGATATTTTATACATAACTGTACTTACTTCACACAGGGTTTAAACAGAGATAACACAAGTTTGTTATATAGTTGAATGAAATTCCCATGTAACTTTACTGCACTGTAGCCACCACTTTTAGAGCAAACCACTAATGATTGAAAGCTTCAGGGTCTGAAAAACGATGGGTCAAATCCCTTTGAAGTCATTGAGTGCTTTTCATTGACTACTGGGGTCAGGATTCACGCTCAGAATCTCTCGAGTGTGATCTGGCATGGCACAGTGATGTACATGTCTCTCAAATGCACACATATGCACTGTGAACCTGCAAATTCTTTCCATGAAAAATCATCCTCTCTGCAGCAGGACATGATTTTGGAACCCTAGAAAACAGATCTAGTCTTTTTAGTAGACTAATCAGCTAGTAACACTAGAATGAGCACACTTTTGTGTTCATCTAAAAAATGTGACCAAAGAGGAAGCTGTTACATTAACATAGTTTTGAATCTTTATCTGTTGGTTTTTGGACAGTTTTTGCTTTGACAAAACATATGCAATAATGTGGAAGAGATTAAACAGTGGATTTCTCCCCCCCCCCTCCTTTTCCTAACAGGGGTACAGCAAGAAGATCATGTAAAGGGGGACCATAATAATTTATCCAAATGCAAACAAACCTAAGTATGAGGATTTACCACAGACTGACTTTCTTTTTAAAAAATTTATTTCATGTGTTAATACAAAGACTATTTAGCAAAAGTAGAATGCCAGGATTTGCATATGAATAGGTACCTAAAGATCAACGAGATCAACTCATTAGGGTCTGAACATTTAAACATAGGAAAGTCAAAGAGGCCAGAGCTCAAGAGCCCGCTGCTGAGATTCCCAGTGACTAATCCAAGCAAAGCTGGTAGTTTGAAACTTATTACTATTTTTCCTGCCTTAACAAAAAAAATCCTTTACCTGAAATCAAAGCTCAGTCCAAGGAAAATAGCCTAGTGATTATGTATGGGACTCAATTTCTTCCTTTTCCACAGCCTTTCTCTATGGCACTGTGCAAGTCATTTAGGAGGGGATTCATCTCACCTAGCAGTAGCTGTCTCAAAGGGAGGGACTGTCATCTGGACTCCCTTTGCAGTCATCATGAAAAAGGGACTTTCCAAAGGCTTGTTCATTCTCACTGTAGTGTCACCTCCTAAGACAGTGTTGAAATCTCTGGCTGCAGGTGCTTATCTCATCCTCTTGCCTATGCCAAGAGTGTCTCAGAGTAGCTCATACTGAAATGAGTATGGAGTCTAATGTGCCTCAGTTCATCATCTGTAAAATGGGATTAAGTGATTAATGCTACTACCCCTGTATCTCGTGGGTGAGTTAGGAAGTGGAATATATTATAAACCATGAGATGTTCAGATATTAAAATAGTGGGAGTGATATGGATGCCATAAAAAAAGATAAGGTCCTGATCCAGTATCTGTGGCAACCAAGGGAATCTCTCCTCTGGCCTTTTGTGGGTATTAGATCAATCAATCCCCAGTGACATTATCCATTCACTGCAGAGTAAGTGAAGGTATGGCCAGAATTTTTCCACTGGCAGAGAAGGGAGAGGGTATGGGAAAGCCCTGACCTTACTCTATGCTTGAATAGTAGGAAGAGGGAAAGCACAAACAGGCTTTCAAAGCTGCCTACAGGATTTGGACACATCAGCTTATTAATGTTAGCGGAAATTGGGCATCCACATCTCTGGAAATTTCAACCTCTGCATTTACAACACAAAAAGAGCCCAACCACAGAGGAGATATTTCCCTAATCTTGGCACCACTGCAGATTTTTGTTTGAGCTTCCTTGGATTAGACCTTTAGCAAATGGCACTGCTTGGATGTTACAGGAAGGACACGTTCGCTCCTTATCCACACCGAGGTGTAGCAGTGCAGCATTAGGGCAGCATAGATATATTCTCATGGCTAGATCCTGAGTCTATCATTAAATCCGTCTTTTGACCCTGGGCAAGTCACTTAACCTCAGTTTCCTCTGACTGTAAAATGTAGATAAAATATTCCCTGCCTCATGGCAGTGTTGGGAAGATTAACAGTTAGACATTGTTCTGAGATCCTTGAATAAGAGCTGCAAGTGCATGCAGAGTACTGTTTCTATTGGATACTGCTTTCTCTTTCTACATACAGAAGGGCTGACTTTTAAACTGGCAAGCAGCCCAGGCCTATGACTGGTGGTGTGCCCCATTTGAATGCATAATAACTGCAGTTGCATGCACAAATTGGTTAGCCGTGCATGGATACTGGTCACACAGTTGTTTACAGAACAGAAGAGTTTCTCTCTTGCACTCGCTTGGAAAACTCAAGGACTCCATTTATCAAGTAGAAAAAGCAATGTCACCACACATGCAATATCAAGCAGCTTCTAGGCAGCATTTTAAACAGGTTAATAAGGTATAATATCATTCCCCCCAGAGACTGTAAGGTAGGCATTTATGTTGACCTCAGTTAAAATTTCACACTCATTTTACAACCCTTGCAGGCTGTCTTGGTTTATATGTGTCAGGTGAGATCTTCTGGGGAAGTTGAGAAGGGAAAAAAGACCTGTAGGTATTTTGTTTGACGTGTGTAAATCAGGACTGAATTAAATGGCATAAGTGCAGTTTACCCTGAGATAAACTGGACTTGGCTAAGGATCTGGCACTCTTTATATATGAGCCCATAAACAAACCACAATCAGGACAGCATACACATTGTGTGAAGCCTCAGGAGGGCTGCTTGGCCAGGAGTTGGGCTCTGCTACCCTCACTAAAGAGCTTTGAGAGGGTTGGGTGGACTAGGAAAGCACAGGACAGGGTGGTCTGGGCTGAATTGGGTGGTGATGTGTTGATGGGCTGTGGTGTGAGGAAGGCAGGCTGTATACTCCCTCTGTGCACAGTCTGATCTCTATGCATTTTGCAGGATTGTAACTCTGTGAGGAAAAATATATAACATGAGGTTGAGAGGAGAAGGAAGGAGTGAGCACAGAAAACCACTGACATAGACAGCATTCTTTTTCTCACTCACACAACTCCTTTTCCTACAAAAGTTAAATCTTTAACCAGGAACATCACTGATCTCTGTATTCTCTGTTTTCTGCCTGTCTGTCTTTGGATGTATCTAGAAGGGATGTCAGGAAGCTTTTCTATCTGCTTCCCTGTGCAATCCAGCTTCAGGGCCAACCTTGTTCCAAGAGTGTCCTGCTTACAGGTCCCTTCCCATGTCCCCTTCTTGGTCTGTACTGTAGCCCTGTTAGCATCAGAAGTCAATGTTCCTCTCACACCTCAGCACACTAAAAGATATTATGGGGTGATATCAGGCCTTGTTGCCTTATTTATGGGTTAAAAACAGGCTGCATCAGTCTCTCTTCAAGGTGGGTGAGCAGCATCAGCTTAGGATGTCCCCATCACTACGGCTTATCTGCTTTAAGCAGTAATACACTAATTTACTACTGTGGTAGGAATGATTGAAATCTTTAGACATAATGGAGGAAGTTTAATAGGGTCTACTGAGAAACCCAGGTGTTTAGATCAGCTTAAAAATAATAACCTTCTCCCCTGCTGAGCACTTTCTTTTCACAATAAGCTCAGCTTTTATTCTTAACCATAAAGACTACCTCAGACAGGAAATTATTCACGTGATTGGTCTTTACAAGTAGCGGAGGGTTTAAACTCGGGGCTGGAGAGGTCATTAGTGGACAGCCATGTGATTAACCTCTGCATGCCCGTTTCTTTTCACACTTTGTTAACAGCTCTCATTATTGCCCTTCTGTGTCTCAACGAAGTAGTTTATTGACAGTATTAAAAATATATAGCTACAAATTCCAAAGAGCCCATCCTTGTGTAAAACCTCCAGTAATTTCTAGCCGGATGATATACATAGGGTAGAGCCCCTCAATTTCTGATGAAAGGGAATCTAAAAATATTTTCACCCATTAACAATGGATTTGAACTAACATCTGTTTGTTTTACCTATTTCATGATCTTTTCCCTAGCCTGTCTCAAGAAGTTTTATACTACAAAAAAGCTGATGTTTACTTAAACAGGTAGTGTTATTGTTTATCTTAACATACCACAGTTTATTAGGAGTCACGCCAGATTCTCAGTATCTTTTTGAGTAGAGATGGACATCCAAAGTACTTTGAAAACTTGATCAAAATGATGCAGGCTGTACTTTCAACGCTGTTTTGATTTTGAGATAGTACGTGTGGTACTTTTTTGTTTTCAGACCAAAAGAGCAACCTTGCATTTCTGTTCTCAGAGCGAGGGACAGCTGGAGAGCAGCCTACAATACTCTGTCATCATACCTGCATGTGACACAGTCCCCTCCCTCCAACACACAGTGAATTGGGGGGGGTCTTGTGCACAGTAAGATCCCTTCTCACAGCCGAAGAAACCAAGCCACGGGAAAAACACCAAGGCAAAAGTGAAATGTCCTGAAAGAGGAATAGACATTCTGTGAATACAATTCCAAATGGCAGCATTTTGCTCTTGTCTGGACTTTTCAAGTGTCTTGCATAAAATTAATAATAAAGATTTTACCTAAAAAAACACCCAAACCTGCAGCAAAGGCTTGAAGTAGGGGATAGGTGTTCCACTTATTTATATTGCATTGTTGTTGCAGGATAAGTTCAAGAGGGAAGTGAAAGAGGGAGGTGCTCAATGGGGCCTTTCCAAAGGAAAAGGATCTTT
Source organism: Ceyx melanurus (assembly GCA_024611195.1). Classification (NCBI taxonomy): domain Eukaryota; kingdom Metazoa; phylum Chordata; class Aves; order Coraciiformes; family Alcedinidae; genus Ceyx; species Ceyx melanurus. Next base: position 22,070 of record JANHGL010023316.1, on the reverse strand, counting down.
TGGACAGAGTGTCAAGGCATTTTGACAGAAAGTGGCTAAATGTGTCTTTTCTAGTTAACTTCTGTGAACTGTTGAGCATTTCTGCACACAAAGAGGCACTTTATTGGCAGCTGAGGGGAGAGGGCAAAAGTCAGAGAGGGCAAAAGAGGAAGGCAAAGGGGAACATCAGTTTATGAATGCAAAATTTACAGTAGAATTTTTTTTTTAAGTAGAACACATACACTGAAAAAAGCCCCTGGGCCATAACTTCCTCATCTGGCATTTATTTGGCAGAAAACCCAAGCCTCAGTGGATTTACCAATGCTTCAGGAATAACCCACCTATCACAACACTCATCCTGAGCTCAACCCAGCAGAACACTGAGCTACTTCAATTCCTCTTAAAGTTGCTCAGTGTTGCAGATCCCAATGTCTGCTATCAGACAAGGTGAAGACATGGAACATGTAGATAAAAATTCAGGGAATATGCATGCGGGATCCTAGAGGCAGCTCTGGTGTCTACATCATTTGTGGCACCCAGGCTAGATTATTGAATGTTGGCTCAGTCAGCTCTACACTACACTACAGTTTAGATATATCCTAAGAATTCAGAGCTTGCCTACTCTGTCAGTTACTCTGTTTAGACTTTTGGGTTTTAAATAAAATAGGGAAATTAAATCATTGACAGAAAGGAAAACAAAAGGCACCTTTAGGGATTATAAAAGCTTCCATAAAGATAAACAAGGAAAGCATCTTTTTTCTTTAGCTTTACCTGCATCTGACTATTCCTTTATCTGTAAACAGAGCTAGACTAGGCTTTCCTTTATGATGACTATAGATCAAAAATAATGCAGGATTTTAAATTTATTGTGAGAGAATTAAATTAAAAGCTATTCCAGGAGAAAGGTGAGATCAATCAGAAAGGTTTGTGCAGGTCTCTAGAAATAGATGAGACGGAGTTGTAGGAATTACAAAGCTATGCAAAAGCAGCAATGACAGGAACAGTTGGAACAGGAACCTCAGGAGCAGCTTAAAATTGCAGAGTATTTAATTTTATTTATTCAGAGTGAGAAACTCAAGGTAAGGCCCCAAGACAAAGGCTGCTTGCAGTTTATTTGGCTTCGACTCTTTTGACTTTGGTATTTATGTATAAATTGGTGAAGAAGTAGTTTTGTGAGGAGAGTTGCAACTGTATTTTATGTTTTTACTTTCCTCTCAGAAGGAAGAACTATGGTTTAACCAAACAATTAATTTGTGTTACTATTTAAGAGCAAAGGGGAATGAAGGCACAGAAGCAGATATGGACTCATTAGGATTTTTTTACCTTTGAACTCTATTAAAAAGATGTATCTGTTAAGCAGTATGAAAACAACATAGCAGAGATGTTAGTGAAGTTTGAATGGTAAAGAACCTCTACCCAACACATTTTGGTAATTCACCTGTACCTGGTAACAACTCTCTAATTAAGACTGTGTCAGAGTAATCTCAGCTTTCTGGAATTTATCATGACTTTAAAAAGCTGCTGGCTAAAATTTCTCATACAAGGACTTAAATAGGAGCATGTTTTAAATAATAATAATAAAAAAGCACTTTGACAGCTTTATAAGCTATTACAGTGTTTTAAAAAAAAATGAATCTGTCAGTTTAGACTTTCTGAGGACCCCCTGGAAATAGTGCTGTCTGTTAAACAGCAGTCTCTGACATTTGGAGATTGTTTATAAGTGTTGGGAGTGAAGCCAGGTACCTCAGCTGAGGCACATTTCCAAAAGAAGCTATTGCAGATGTGTTTTCTTAACTTACCTCCCTCTGTATTTCTACCTCTGTATTTCTGCATTTAAGTCAGAAACTTCAAGGGTTGGGTCTCTCTGGTCTGCTTGTGTTGTTTCATTCTGACTGCACTACAAAGGCAGGGTCACATCTGGACTAGGTCTTGTTGTGCTGTTGTTTTGTTTGGGTTTTTGTGTTTTGTTTTTTTCTTTACAGCATAAAAACTGAAACTTGGCTGAACTTGAGATTGGGAGCTTTCAGTTGAAGTTGTTTTGCTGTGCACTGCTACTTCTTCTCTGTGGAGGTGCTAAGGTAGGAATATAGTCTGTACTTATTCCAGTGCAGTACCAAAGCTATGGCCTAGTGTCATTCTGATTTTGATCTTAGTGCTAGATGGAGAAGACACATGGCATTCTGATTTTGGCCTGTTCCTGTTCTCTGCTGGGTGCAAGTCACCCTCTGGCTATCAGTCAGAAGTAGCAGCAAAGTAAGAATTTGTTCTCTGCACTGTACTTTGAACACAGTTTTTTTTTATGTGGCTGAATGTAGGACTTTCTGGTGGCTTTGGCTGTGGGACTCTCTTCTGTGATAACTCCCAGCTGTGCTTTTTTTTTGTTGGAGGAGCCCAGATAGCTCATGGGAAATTCAGTGTATTTTAGGGATACCTTGAGCATGCTGTGAAGGAATGGATGTAGCACTAGGTGAGATAAATAGGAGTTTTTATTTTAGTCACACAATTGTTTCTGCCCATAAGCTACTCTACTTCAAACACTATTTACCTTACTGCTCTGTGTTATTTCCCTGTAGCTGTCATTTGTTCCCTTAGTAAGGAAATATCTCTGTGCTGTTAGCAACTGAGGTTGGTTGCCCACCATCCTGAGACTACAGGCTTATTTTAACTACAACACCCTGAAGAAAGCAACACCTCTTACTCCCTGAGGCTGTTCAATGTCTCTGGCAGGCTTTGCAGTTGCTTGTATGTTTTGATTTTTTTTTACTGTGCTTTCCCAGTCAAAAATCAGCAGAGGTTTCAGCTACTGACAGACACTTTTTGAGAATGCTTTAGTTTAGCTATATAGCCAGGGCATGTCTAAGCAGGTGTAAAAGGCTGTTGCTTGGTTTTTTTGGTTTGGTTTTTTTTTTTTTATGTTAGCTAATGTGACTTCAAATATCTTAGTCTGAGCAGGGTTTTAGCAGAGAGCTAAGGTTTTTGAGGAAGGGAAAGTGGTTTGTTTTGTTTTTTTGGTTAGGGCACACCTTGGTGTTTTAAATACACAGAGACCTCATTTCATGCCTTTAGAAGTATGCTCACAGCTGTATAAATCTAACCTGAGAAACTGCAAAACCTGTTTCTTTTCTGACTTAAACTTGTGACTATACTTTTCTATCATAAGGTTGATTTTTGTTGGGCTTTATTGGTTTTAAGTTCTGGTTTATGTTACATTTTATATACTTGTTATGATATGGAAGGATGACTCAGGCTGGAGGGGTCCAAGTTGGGATCTGAGCTTTGCTGCAAGATGGTGCAATAGAGGAAATGCCTTCAAGTTACCTGCATAGTATTTATTCTTGCTGTAAAAGTGATCTGATAGTACTCTATCCCCCCTCCCCATTTAATTGAAAGCTTTTTGAAGTATGCCCTTTTTACTGCTTTGGTGGGTTGGTTTGCTAGTTGGCACTACCAGATGCTTGGGTGCCTTTTCCAGAGCCCTTTCTTAGGGTGCTTGGTACTCAGGCTGTCAGGACAAAACCTGTTTCAGACCAACTTGATGCTCAAGTATACTGAGAACTAAACCATGAGTAGATACCATCAGAACACATTTCACTTGTGACCTTTCACAGTCAATGAATTGGAGGGATTTTCCTTTGCTGTGGATCAAATTTAAAACTACTTCCCAGGAGTGAAAGGTCATCGTGTGGAGTCATGATATCCAGTTAAATACAGCTAAATAGAACTCGTTAGCATCACAATGAATGGAGTTATAAATTACCTGCTCTGTAGGACAACTGAGTGAAGTAGGAGGGGGAGAGCAAAGGAATAGATCCCTCATCACTCTTAATAAAGCACCTTATAGCAGAGGAAAAGCACAAAATGCAAAATCTGTCTGAATCTTCCCTTTAAATCTGTTTCTTCTGGCCAGCAATATAAGTGGTCAGAAAAAGATGGGAAGTGTAGCATAAAGGGTATATTCTACTCTTGCCATGTTTGCATTCACAGGAATTTCAGATCCATCAAAGTCAGAATTTACTATTTGCCAGCTCCCAGCAGGGCTTTGATCTCCAGATACTGTCTGCACTGAGGAAAAAGGAAATCCAGTGATCTCATGTCTGAAATCAGATTCCCTCAGAGGGACAAACTGCACCTCTAGACACTATCTGATTGGCAGAAGGACCCCATATATAAGTGAATCCATGGCATCTTTTATCCTTCCAAGCCATCTGCCTTCTGGGGAGTATTTCTTACTCTCCAACCTGTTGCTAATTATTGTTATTTCAGTCTTTCTGTTTCTGGTTATACTTCAGGAAGATTATTTTCTTCAGGCTGAATGTGAAGCTGCACATCTCTTTCCTCACCACTGATGGCGGGTCTTGGAATATGAAATGAGGGTAGGAGGCTTTGGGAAGTGCTTTTGGACCTTTGGTGAAGAAGCTGTTTACAAATGGGGAGGATTTACATGTAAAACTTAGCATCATTGCCCTGTGAAATGAATAGTTCATAATCAATCATTCACCTGGTGATCTCCCCTGCTTGGCATGGTTGGGTCTTTGTTTTCTGGAGGAGGGAAGGTTGGATGAGATGAAAGAGAAGGATCAGGTCCTTTGTTTATTTTATGTGAAAGCACTATTTGAATTTCAATCTTTTTTTACAAGTGGTTCCTTTGTTTTATATAGTGCTTTGACTTTTCTATACTTACTCAAGGCTTAATGTTCATAATAGTCAAGCAAGGGATCTCTGCTCTGTCTTCCAGCATAAACTGGGCTCTGAGACTCCTGTGCCCAATAAATATACCTCAGCTAGTATATTCCTGAGAACAGGCATCTCTTCTTGATGTGCATACTTCAAGCCATGGATGAGCTGACATTCTGCTATGTTAAAGAAAAACTGGATTTTGAGCATCTCGTGGTCAGAGTGCCCTGTTCCAAATCTCCTTCAACTCTTGCTTCAGCCCATACTTTCCTGTTCCCCCTCAACACCATATCCAGCAATCTGCTGCAATTCAGGAAATGGGGCTGACATTGCTCTGAACAAAACCAGATTTTTTCCAAGTCAGCTGAGTATATCAGTAAACGACAGTTCTGCTTCCTGACGAAACTATTGTAGATACTGTTTGTGTGATCCATCATGTAGCAAAGCCTCTGATGGCTGTTCAGGCAGCATGACTGCATTTGGAGCACCAGGCCAAAATAATGCAGTTCTCAAGTTATAAAGCTGAGAAAAAATGGGTATGCTTATCTCCTTTCAAGGGTAACTTTCACCTCTTGCCCAAAGTGTGATATATGAACCATACCTGCAAGCATCATGTTCTGGCAGACAAAAGCAAGCATATAGGACAAATGGGAAGGAACAATACAGAAAGGGGATCACTAATGAAAGATCACATCCATGCTAAACCAGAGATTAGTTGGGGGAGAGTTGTGTGTGGGTGGGGAATGATATATCTATTTGGTGCTAGTAGAACTTATCTAAGCATTTACTGTGATTCACTGAAGAGATCTTACTGGAGGATAGTCGTGGGAGAAGTCTGGAATATTTACTTTTTTTTTCCTTTTAAGAATAAAACTTGTATTTTAATGAATTCCAGTAAACCTGCCATCCATGTACTGGGAATACCTAAAACTTCCACCTCTGCCTGAGGCAAGCTCCACTGAAATTAGGCAGTGCTGATTTACACCAGCTGAGATGCGTGATTTTATTTTATTTTATTTTTATTGTTTGGGGGTTTTGTTTGTCCTTGGTTGTAAAATTTTTACTAGCCGAAGGAGATCACATTCCATTCAGGAGCTTGCTTTATGTCCTTCAGATAGGAAATCATCACCTTGGTGCAGACAAGTTTCAGCATTTTGGCATTGTGAAAAGGGGTGGCAGGGGAGGGGAACAGATTTATACTGCCTAAATTGAAGCGCTTCCCATATGGGGATGGGGAAATGCCTCCAGCAGAAGCAGGCAGAGGGAGCTTGTTGTGTAAGGAACATCTGGAAATAGAGACATCCATACTGCTTTTCTTGATCCTTCCAGTGCTGCAGGGAAATTGAGGCCCAGAAAAACACTGCCTGCTCTGACTCTGAGCTCTCCCCATCATCTACAGCATCCTCATTTCCCATAGACTTAACCTGCTAACCATAGGCATTTCTCAGGCTAAGGCTACCTGAACAGGTAATATGATACAGTGATCTGTCATCTTTAACAGTGTAATCAGTCACCTGTCTCTACCCACATTTTTTTTTAATAAGGAAATTATCTTCCTCCCCACTTTTAATGCAATATATCTTTTGGGGTTTATAGAAATGCTGTGTACATCTGAGCCACTGCTGAGTGATTCTATCAGTTGGGTTTATCTGAGAATTACTCTGCACTTTTATGGTTTCTAAGGCAACCATACTTTTTGAATGAACTGCAGAATAAATGAAGGTATCCAAAATATGTGACAGTTCAGCCTACATGGTGTGTGCCTCTGATATGCTAAGTACATGCATGTAAGAGTTCAGCTCTTAAAACATTTAAGGCCAAATGATATCTTGGTCTCTTAGAGAACCTGATTTACATCAGTCATGTCTGATTCTTGCTGGTATGGAATATGGTACTTGGTATGGTCAGAAAAATAAGGACTGTAAAAGACAAAACAGACCCTTGAGGATAACAAGCTAGTCCTTAAAGAGTTCCACAGGTTCAGACTGTTTCCATGTGAAGAGTAGTAAAAGGAGAAATCATTATAATTTTATAATGAGCATTTCTATAAGTGTGATTATGAGGATGAATGTGTATATCTCTCATTTTTTAAATATTTTAACTCAATAGGAATTAAGGTACTGGAATTCTGAACTTCTAAATCCCTCTATTTTCTTAAAAATAATTTTTAAACCCTTTATTTTCTAAGGGTTTCTGCAGAAGCAGGACTTTGTGTGTTTTCAAGAAAAAAGCTTTTTCCAGTTGCAGATCAATTTGGAACTGCAGAAATCTTACTTATTCTGAGGATATTGCCACTAACAAAACTGGAAGTGATGTGGCAAGAAGATAATTTCCCCTATATTTGGCAAATAGCAGCCTGTGAGCTTGGAGAGGGATGGCTCTGGGTGTCAAGGTGCAGCTCAAGCCACCTCACTTCTACTCAAGCTTTTTTCTTGCAGAATTTACTTAATGCTTGGAAGGCTGGATGATTTTGGGGACTGCTGAAATTACTGCTCTGAAATCCATACCCATTGCACACTTCAGTCATATATAACTGGAGGAACAGAAAATCAGCCTGGTTGAGCAAGGAGCTTTTGCAAGAACTCAGGGGAGGAAAAAAAAAAAAAGTGTATCACCTTTGGAAAAAGGGGCAGATGAACCAGGAAGCATTTAAGGATATTGTCAGATCATGTAGAGAGAGAATTAGAGATGCAAAAGATCATTTAGAACTTAAGCTTTCCCATTTTGTTAAGGATAATAAAAAGTGCTTCCATTAATACATTAATAATAAGAGGAGGGCCAGGAAAAATTTCATTCCTTATTGGATGAAGGGGGAAACATAGTAATGGAAGACAAGGAAAAGGCTGAGATACTTAACACTTCCTTTGCCTCAGTGTTGAACACAGAAATAAATTACCCTCAGGGCAACTGGGCTCCTGAGTTGGTAGGCAGGGATGGGGAGCAGAATATCCCTCCTGTAATCTAGGAGGAGATAGTTAGGGACCTGCTGTGCCACTTAAATCCTCACAAGTCTATGGGTCCAGATGGGATTCACCCTAGGGTTCTTAGGGAGCTGGTGCAAGAGTCAGCTATGCCGCTCTCCATTATTTATCACCAGTCCTGGATAACTGGGGAGGTCCCATATGACTGGAGGTTGGCCAATGTGGTGCCCATCCACAAAAAGGGCTGGAAGGAGGATCTGGAGAAATATAGGTCTGTCAGCCTGACCTCAGTGCCTGGCAAGGTTATGGAACAGATCATCCTTAGTGCCATTGAGCAGCACATACAAGACAATCAGGGGCTCAGGCCCAGTCAACATGGGTTTAGGAAGGGAAGGTCCTGCCTAACCAATCTGATTTCATTCTATGACTGGGTGACTGGCTGGAGAGACAAGGGAAAGGCTATGGATGTAGTCTACCTAGATCTCAGCAAAGCCTTTGACACAGTCTCCCACAGCATTCTCCTGGAAAATCTGACAGCTCATGGGTTGGACAGGTACACCCTTGACTGGGTTAAAAACTGGCTGGATGACAGGGCACAGAGAGTGGTTGTGAATGGTGCCACATCCAGTTGGTGTCCTGTTACTAGTGATGTCCCCCAGGGCTCAGTACTGGTCCCGGTTCTATTCACCATCTTTACTGTTGATCTTGATAAGGGGATTGAGTCTACCCTTAGTAAATTTGCAGATGATGCTAACTTGGGGAGGAAGTGTCAATCTCCTGGAGGGCAAGGAGATGCTGCAGAGGGACCTGGTCGGGTTGAGTCATTGGGCTGAGGCCAATGGGATGAAGTTCAACATGGCCAAGTGCTGGGTCCTACACATTAGCCACAATAAACCTATGCACTACTACAGATAGGGGATGAGTGTTTGGAGAGTGGTCCAGCTGAGAGGGACTTGGGAGTGCTGGTTGACAACCAGCTGAACATGAGCCAGAAGTGTGCCCAGGTGGCACAGAAGGCCAATGGAATCTTGGCTTGTATTAGGAAAAGTGTAGCCAGCAGAACGAGGGATGTGATTCTCTCCCTGTATCTGACACTGGTGAGTCCTCACCTTGAATATTGTGTGCAGTTCTGGGCCTTGCACTTCAAGAAAGATATTGAGGTGCTGGAGCAGGCCCAGAGGAGAACAATGAGACTGCTGAAGGGACTGGAGGGAAAGTCTTATGAGGAGAAACTGAGGGAATTGGGATTGTTCAGCCTGAAGAAGAGGAGACTCAGGGAGGACTTCATCACTCTACAGGTACCTGAAAGGAAGTTGTAGGCAAGTGGGGACCGGGCTCTTCTCCCAGGTAACCAGTGACAGGATGACAGGACATGGCCTGAAGCTGCACCAGGGAAGTCTTAGGTTGGATATTAGGAAGCATTTCCTTATGGGAAAGGTCATTAGGCACTGGAATGGACTGCCCAGGGAGGTCATGGAGTTGCCATCCCTCATGGTGTTTAAGGAAAGATCAGATGTGGCACTTAGTGACAGGGTCTAGCTGGGTGCCATGGTGTTAGGTCTTAGGCTAGACTTGATGATCTCAGAGGTCTATTCCAGCCTCAGTAATTCTGTGATTCTGTGAAGAGGGCAGCTGAGAGTGATTGACAGCTTTCAGGAAGACTGATAGAAAATGGATTAAGTGAAATGTGGCTTTCAGTTTTATGTTTTTCCCTGTCCCCGCTTGTCATCAGCTTTGGACTATGTGTGTATTTTGACATTTCCATATTAGCACAAATGTGAAGCAAGTGAATCTTCTTTAGGATCAAATAGTTAATGGAGATTTTTTATAATGCCATATCTACATTGAAACAATGCAGTATAATATGTACTTTCAACTAGTATGTACACTTCTTTGTTAAGGCAAACTTCTGATGTAGCCTATCATCCTGCTTCATTTTTATGTTGTTCAGCCCTGGTGCTTTTAGACTCCAGCCCCTCCTTCAAAAAAAATAAGTATTTGTTTAATAGATTTTTGCATTGCTCTTGCATTTCCATTTTTAGAACATGCAGATGTGCTTGCACTGATGGAACCTTTCATTTTGCTAAATGAGAAGAAGGATTTTTGCACACACCAACTGAGCTGCAATTAGTATTATTATAAGAAATAGGTCGAAGGAAGGTTCCTGTGCAGGCTAGGTCTGAAGTTTCTTGGCAACAGACAGGAGAGAAAAAAATAATAATTCTTTTCCATGTATGTAATCTTTTGTTGGGTATTTTATTCCCTCAAACCTCTCCCACTCCCCAGTTTATTTTCCCAGGAAAGCAGGTAAGTGTAACTGTAGGTATCCCCCAGAGCCTTCTCTTAATGCCATAATATAACAGAATGGGACTCTTAAAAGGTGTGCTTGAAATACACAACCAGCAGTTCTCCTCCGAGCAGTCAAATATTATCCAGCCTTTGTTCTTGATTTCAGCTAAGCAAAAATCAAGTCTTTGCCCACCAGAACTTTGCCCCTTAAGCTGTCTTTGCCACACAGTGTGGGGAACAAACAGGATGAACTAGACATCTGTTTGCAATCTCAGAACCATGATCTCATTGCAATCACTGAAACATGGTGGGACAGCTCACATGACTGGAACACTGTCATGGATGGCTATGTCCTTTTTAGGAAGGATAGGCTGGCAAG
>JANHGL010023316.1:0-11728 GCA_024611195.1 Ceyx melanurus | reverse complement strand
TTGCACATCCAGACACGCTCAGTCCAGTAGGTTCCTCCAGAGCATTAATAACTTCCTAATGCAGATGTTGGAGGAGTTGCCAAGGAGAGGTGTATTGCTGGACCTTGTACTGACAAACAAAGAGGGACTGGTTAAGTGAAGGTAGGAGGGACCCTTTGCTGTAGTGACCATGAAATGGTGGAGTTCAGAATTTCAGGCAGTAGGCACAGGGCCACAAGCAGGATTGCTACCATGGACTTCAAAAAGGCCAACCTTGGCCTTCTCAGGGAACTGCTTGGAAAAGTCCCATGGGACAGGGTCCTAGAAGGTAAGGGGCCCAAAGCAAGCTGGCTAATATTCAAGCACCATGTCTTCCAGGCTCAAGATCAGTGCATCCCAAAGAGTAGGAAATCAAGTAGGAGAGTTAGGCGAACTGCATGGTAAAGCAGGAGCTACTGATAAACTTAAGCAGAAGGAAGAAATATGTAGAACATGGAAGGAGGGACAGGCCACTTGGGAACAATACAGGGAGGTTGTCAAAGAATGCAGGGATGCAACAAGGAAAGCTAAGTCCTCTCTAGAAGTAAACCTGGTGAGGGAGGTCAATGACAACAAGAAAAGCTTTTTCAAGTATGTTGAAGGCAAAAAGAATTGTAGAGGCAATGTGGGCCCATTGTTGAATGAAGTGGATGCCATGGTGACCTAGGATATAGAGAAGGCTGAGTTACTGAATACCGCCTTTGCCTCAGCTAGCAGTAGTCCCAGGCCTCCAAGACCACAGATGAAGTCTGGAGGGAGGAAGTTTTTACCTCTGCTGAAGATGCTTGGGTTAGAGATCAGCTGAGCAAACTGGACATCCACAAGTCTATTGGTCCTGATGGGATACATCCACGAGTAATGACGGACATGGCAGAGAGTGGCTAGGCCATTCTCCATAATCTTTGAGAGGTCCTGGAGAACAGGAAAGGTCCCTGAGGACTGGAGAAAGGTCAATGTCATCCCAGTCTTCAAAAAGGGTAAAAAGGAGGATCCAGGTAACTGTAGGCCAGTCAGTCTCACCTCCATCCCTGGAATGGTGATGGAACAACTTGTTCTTGCTGCCATCTCTAAGCATGTGGAGGAAGGAAGGCTTATCACAAGTAGTCAACATGGATTTCGTAAGGGGAAATCATGCTTGTCTGAGAGCCTTTTATGATGATATAAGTAGATGGATAGATGAGGGAAGTGCAGTGGATGTGGTATTCCTAGATTTCAGCAAGTCTTCCGATACTGTCTCCCATGGGATCCTCACAGCCAAGCTTAAGAAGTGTGGATTGAGTCATGGTGCAGCAAGGTGGATTGGGTACTGGCTGAAGGACAGAGCTCAGAGAGTTGTGGTCAGTGGAGCAGAGTCTGGCTGGAGGCCTGTGACTAGTAGTGTCCCCCAAGGGTCAGTACTGAGTCCAATAATATTCAATATATTAATCGATGAGCTGGACAAAGGGATAGAGTTCACCCTCAGCAAGTTTTCCGATACCAAACTGGGAGGAGTGATAACACCAGCAGGCTGTGCTGCCATCCAGAGAGGCCTGGACAGACTGGAGAGCTGAGCAGAGAGAAATTTAACAAGAGCAAGTGTAAGGTGCTGCATCTGAGGAAGAACAACCCTATGTATCAGTATAGGCTGGGGGCTGATGTGTTGGAGAGCAGCTTTGGGGAAAAAGATCTAGGGGTCCTGGTGGCCAGGGGTATGGCCATGAGCCAACAATGCGCCCTTGTGTCCAAGAAGGCCAATGGCATCCTGGGATGCACTGAGTGTGATCAGCAGGTTGAGGGAGGTTCTCCTCCCCCTCTTTGCTGGTGAGTCCCCACATGGAACACTGTGTCCAGTTCTGGGCATCCCAGTTCAAGGAGGACAGAGAGCTACTGGAGAGAGTCCAGTGCAGGGCTACCAAGATGATGGAGTAGAGAATCTCCCTTCTGAGGAGAGGCTGAGAGAGCTGGAGCTCTTTAGCCTGGAAAAGAGGAGACTGAGGGGGGACCTCATCAATGTCTATAAATATGTTAAGGGTGGGTGTAGGAAGAATGGAGCCAGACTCTTCTCAATGTCATCCAATGTTAGTGCAAGGGGCAATGGGAGCAAGTCGGAGCACAAGAGGTTTAGGGTCAACACAAGGTAAAACTTTTTCACAGTGAGGGTGACAGACACTGGAACTGGCTGCCCAGGGAGGTTGTGGAGTCTCCTTCTCCGGAGACATTCAAAATCCACCTGGGTGTGTTCCTGTGTGACCTCAACTAGGTGATTCTACTCTGGCAGGGGTGGGGGTGGACTAGATGTTTTTTCTAGGTCCTTTCCAACCCCTAACATTCTAGGATTATATGAGAGTTAAAACTGAGAAAAGCATTTCCATTTCCAAAACCATGAATATGAATCATACACATTCTTAATGTGGAGAACTGAATTCAACAGCAATTTATGAACATATTCTGCAACATCCTTCCAGTGTTTTCATGAAAAGCCAGGTAGCCTTTGCTGAATGAGCCAGGCTGTAAAATTGCAGCAATTTCCCAAGGCGTTGTCATGGCCCACAGTCACCACACTGAACACAGCTCAACTGATGTAATTTTTAGGTATCCAAAATGTAACTGTCTGGGAGATAGAAGTGTAGAGAGGGATCTGCTGAATTCTGTCAGGCAGTTGTGAGAGTGAGCTTGGACCTCAAGTCTAGACTAGCAGAACCTGTGTGCTGGGGAGCCTGGGAGGACCTGCCATCAGTGCTGCACTTCATGCAGTCCATGAGAATAATTCTTAGTGAGTGGGCAGGAAGGTATCCCTTTAAGTCTTTAGGGAAAACATTTTTAGGTGGGAGGTTTATTTTAAAAGCCTCTGACCTGTTTTTCTAAGGGAGCAGTCACCAGCTGACCCTGAAAAGTCTGAACAGCTTCTCTCTGCTGAGCAAACTCAAGAGACTGAATTTCTTTGCATGACTTTAGCAGTGGGTGGTAAACATGGAAAAATGTCTCTTCACTCACATTGCAACACAAGGCTTCATGTATACCTTCTCAGCAAACAATGGCTGGTTTATGTTTATTGCCAGGTATTACTGCAGGAGGAACACCTGACCTGGGACAATTTTTTCCAGTTAATTAGTGGGTGGGGTTATCCACACTGGTGTAATTGGAGATTACCTGCAAATCGTTCTGCAAAATTGGGAGCACCACTTGGCAGAATTTGAAATAGTTACTGCTCTGTGCAGTACATGTTTCTGTGGCTATTTTTTAAGGTAGTCACTCAAACTACTCCAAAGTTTCTCTGAACCACTCTGATTTCTCTAGAAATGAAAGTGGATCCTCACATAGAGTTAGAAAATTGAATTAACTCACTATCTTGTTATAAAACAGGATAATTTCTGGATTTAAAGCTTAGGATTTCTATTCTTTGAGAGAGTTGAGAAGGGGAGGAAACTAATAGTGTGGTCTTCACAGGTTGTTTTCATGATGGTACATCAATGAAACATCAGCACACTGCCCATATGTGCAGGTCTGGGACTATTACAAAGATATTTGCACCATTAAAATAATTTCCCAGACAAAATTACCTGTAGCTGAATATATGCTACTGTATTTACATATAGTTATATATACCCTTATATGTATACAACTAAGGAAAGACTGGGATCAGCTGGGATAAATTAAATGATAATACTAAAATGAATATTAAATGAAAAATAATACTAAAAAGCCTTAATTCTTCTACAGCTGAGAGCACTCAGTATTTTGCAGACCTGGCCTCCTTAGTAGTCAATAGAGAAAAGTTTGGGAATAGCTGTGTGGTAGTTTCTGCTAACAATCTTTTTCTGCAGAAAAAATATTTCTGCTGTCAGGCGGAACCTGGGTAAAAACTGATAGCATATGCCAGTGTCTATTTTTATAGGATGTAATGCCTTCCTAGGAGGTGCTGGTCTCACTGTCTTCCCTGGAAACCCAGAAAGCTCTGCTGTGCTCATGTGGCAACTGTTATTGCCAGAATTAATTCTAGGAACAGAAATTGACTATTCTCTCTCAGAACCTGTTCATTCAACGTTTGTAATGCCAAGTCTTCTCTCAAACTCCTTCTCAAACACCTGAATGTACTGAGCTCCTTAGATCTTCCCCCAAAAGTCTAGTTCAACAGCTCCTGTATTATTTGTGTGGTTCCCATCTGAACACTTTCCACTGCTTTTCCAGATATACAAGTGGACCTCCAAAGTAGACATACTTTTGCTGTCATAATCTCAATGTAGCTCTCTACTGAGGCAGGATCACTTCCCCAACTCTAACTTGATACCTCCCTTTTCAATCCCTAAGAAGACACATTTGCCCTTTTAGCTGCAGCTTTGCACTGAGAGCTCATGTTGAAGCTGTTATCTCTGCTGATTTTTTCAGTTTCACTCAGGGTTACTTTCTTCCTAGAAAGAATCTTCCATTTTATAGTCGTAATCTGCCCTCTGGGTTCCCAGATGTATCACCTTGCATTTGGCTGTATTAAATGCAACCAAACTGAATCACAATCATTTGACCAGGAGGTTCAACTCACCCTGTAAAAGTAACCAATCTTAGTGATGTCTGCTGAAACTTTATCAGCAAGAATTGTATATCATCACCCAGGTTGTTGGTAAAAATCTTTAAATATTGCCACACTATAGGGGAATGCTTTATCATATTTTTTTCCCCATGCATCTCTCTAAAAGTATCCTGCTAATTGCTATTTCTCCCTTTAAAATTGCACCCATCACAAGGACAGTTGCAAGATATAGAAAGTATATACTAAATGATTTCTTTTAACATAAGTTTTAAAATTCAGTGGAGTGGAAAAGTTCAAGAACCCTATGCTAATTAACTCTCTTCATGAAGCTGCCCCATGATCCTTCTATCCTTTCCTCCTACCCCCCCAAATAATATCTCCCACACAGGTTTGCTAATTCCTAACCTGTGTCAAAAATGCACTAATACATACAGTAGTGTGAATTATGTCCTTGGCAATAACTATCTGTTATTAAAATACTGAACAAACAGTTTGCAACTGTTCAGTGTTTTTTCTAGGATTGCTCTTGAGCTTGCCTCTGTGGAATGCCACAAATAATAAAGTCTGTTTTCCTAAGAAAATTTTATTTAGTCAGATCTGGACATCACTCATTCCTCTCCAGTAACAATTGAAGCTAATAGCCAATTTGAATAAAATTTCCTGGTGATACTAATGTTCCAGAAATGCTAATTATTAGAGAGTTTTGTAAACAAGTACCAAAAAAAAAGTAGAAGAACGTGGCTCAACATAATGCCTGTTGCTCAGACAAATCTCCTATATCCCAGAGACTTCACCTAAGAGAAGACCTTGTGAAAGCTGGCTCCTTCAGCATCATGGCACTGATGGAAGGATATCTCAGTGGGTTGCTTGTCTGTGTCCCCAACATTAAAGTTTAATGTAGTGCTTCTCAACTAACATGTGAGTTTTGCCTGGCATATATAGTTGTCTCCACCGTGGCTCCTACTCATCAAATTCTGCTTAATGATCTTCCTGAAGGTCTCAGTGTCTTTCAGATAAGTCACTAAAACTGCATAGTAATCTGAAGAATATAATAGGAAAATATTACCTCAAATTTTGTGATAAGAAATTAGAGAAAAATAGTAATAGCCAAGTATTTTGATTTCCAGGCTCCTACTGTAATTACAAGACAGGTTTGGACTCTCTAAAATGTGCTCTTCTGAGTGTAGCATCCTACTGCAGATTTATCTATGTTTGAAGGTTGCCTATCCAGTAATTCTAATGTATACTTCTTTATTAAAATGCTGAGTTGTGATCTTAACCTGGTATTGAGTAGAAAGCACAGAAATTGCAGGTGTATGTGTGATATTTGTTGTATGTTGTCTTCTCTATAACCTGGTAGTGGTGAGAGATGTAACTCATTCAGCCACCGAATTTGCAGCTCACAGAAATTTTGATTTCTAACAGACCCATCTTCCCATCTCAGGCTAACAACCACTGTCCCCTTTGTGACAGTTTGGAAGCAAAATGAACGTAAGAAATCAGAGCAAGAGGAGCAGAGAGGGGTAATGCTGAAGATTATTTGGGAGGGGAAAGCAACCCCTCCATAGATTACATTTGCCCTCGCTAGCCTCGTGAATAGTGACTAAGTCAAGGTTTCAAAGAAATGTTAAAAAGATGAAACAACACAAGAGGAAGCAGTGACAGGATGAAAGGTTTATTGAGATCAAATGAGAGAAATGAGGACTAGAAGGGTCAGTCCTCCCTCTTATGCTTGCAAGTTCAGGCATTGACTGTGCAAGGAGCCACAGTTGACAAAGCAAGATCTGCTGAACGATATAGGGATGAAGGGCCTGATTCTTACACCTTTACATCAGCTTTACATGTGTGATACCTCCAGTGACTTCAGTGCATAAAGCTGGCAGCAAAGGAGCAGCAAGTCCTCTGAACGAACTGTGAAGGAGCACTTAACCTCTACTGGGTGGGTCATAAACCTGTGATTACATTAATGCTCCCCACAGCCTATTAACACTAAGTGAAGATCTTAAGAGCTCAGTATTTAACCATTGATTTAGCTACAAAGAAAATACAGAAAAGGGTTTATCTTCACAAACGTTTCCCAATAAATTGGGAATGCTCATGAGTGAGTTTTGTTCACTGTTCCAAATGTTTTTCACTACCTGATTGAAGCTAGGAGAACCATCTAGTGACAATAGGTGAATAGTATCACAGGAAATATTTGGAAACTGCACAAAACTCCGAAGGTGAGAAGGAATGTAAAGAATCCTGCAAGAAGACTGTATGCAAAGCTGTGCAGTAATTTTGTATAAACAGTATGGGATTAAATCCTTAGCTTCCAGTAAATCCTTCTTTCTACAGACCCTGGTCTAAAGTTATTATGGGCAAGTAATGTCTCTCAAAAGTGTATCCACAAATTGGACTGGGAAGATTTTGAGGTTAAATGCCATACTGTATTTAATGTGACTTTTTTGCTCATCAGTGTGCCCCATGCATGTATTAGCCACAGAGCTGGTCTATTAGCTGTGTTCCAACCGTTACAGCAGTAAGGGAAAATTAATGTGTAAATGTAAATAATATTATCACTAAGTAACTTCAATATTAGCTGGATATTTTTCCCAGGTCCAACAGTATATATAGCCTTTCTAACCACCAAATATGGAAAAATAATTTCATTATTTGCTTAAACTGTGTGTGCAGTGCAATGTGGTACAGAAACTTTAGAGGTGGTACTAATGCAAACCATAAGCATCAGTGGTACAACCAGATGGTAAGTTTTATTGAGATCCTGGGCTCATTCACACAACATAACACTGCCCTGACATGGTTACATTGTTTCTGGGCCCTGAACTGGTGTTCATGCTGAGAGGATGGTGCTCTGAGCAAGCTGGAGGACATCTAAGAAAGGACAGGTTTGCACTGTGTAGACAGACCCTTTGTTCTTTACAGAGAGGGTGGTTAGGCATTGGAATGGGCTGCCCAGGGAGGTGGTTGAGTCTCCATCCCTGGAGGTGTTTAAGAGTCGCGTAGATGTGGTGCTGGGGGATATTGTTTAGGGACACTGGCAGTGTAGGGTTAATGGCTGGACTTGGTGATCTTGAAGGTCTCTTCCAGCCAAATCATTCTGTGATTCTGTGATTCTGTAGCACATTCTGTAGGGTCTTGCTCCCATCAGTCATGACAGTTAAAGACCTCAGTGGTCATGAAAACCGATGCTTAATGGTAAAGGAAGAGGAGGAATCTTACAAGAAAAGGGTGATATTTCAGAAAATATATCTTTTTTTATATATAAAATATTTGATGAATTATGATGTGTTAAGCCAGGATGCTCACTGTGCCTTCAAATCTAGCAAAGGTGATCTGATCTACTAAAGAGGTGAGATTTTTTAATCAATATTATTTTACTTTGAAATTAAATAGTTTTAAGAATAGATATTGTGATTAAATATTGATCCTATTACCCACTTGTAGAAAGTGCATGTAAACATAGTCTGTAACACAGAATGATTTACTCTAAAAGAAGAAATTATTTCAATTTGTTTTCACACAGTTTTCAGTTGAAACCACATCCCTATGGTCCAAAAACTCTGAGAACACCTTCAAAGCAACTCTTAATGTGTGTGTATGTGCATTAATGAATTTCTGTTCTCAGTGAAAGAGGACTGCATGTCTCAGCACTCTGAATAAGAACAGAGCATTCAATCCCTCTCCATAGCAAAATCAGCCTTCAACAAGTTACTTCTTCCAAGGATGGCAGTGATGTAAAACTGCTTTGCAAATGTTTTTCTGGGTTTTGTTGCTAGGTGATGCCTTGGAAAACTTTGCTATTCCTGCTGAGAGGTTTTAAAAAACAGGCCTCACATTAAAGAGTATAAAAAATAGGCCATCTTGCTCTGTAACTCCCATTTCCTAACTCCTGGAGTCTGCACCCTGTGTGCCTTCTACACTCTCACATGCCCATCTCTGCCCCCCTGCCTTGGATCTGGTTGCCAGAAATTGGAGGCCCAAAACACCACTTCTATTAGTGTGTAAGAAAAGGAGAGAATCTCCCTTTAATATTTCTATCCCTGACCAAAATAAGCAATTCTGCAAATATATGTTGATTTATATTGCCTTTTCCTTTCTACTTAAATTTTACTGGTTTGAAATTTTATTAATCCAAACCTGAAAGAACAGATTACTTACCGGTGAAATAGTTGCAATCACTTTCACGTATCAAGGAACAAGAAAGCTTTGGGGATGACCCCAGTGCAGTTTACTGAATCTTGAACTTGGACTGGATGCAAAATCCCTTGACTGGTAGCACATTGGTAATTGGTGCAGAAAAGATTTAGCGGTGACACTGTGAAATCAAGTTGGGAGCTCAAAGAGTTATTCCTTGGGCTATTTCCAAACTAGGTCTGTTGGTAGGAGGAAATAAGGTGTATTTAATCAATACATTGTTGATTTTTATATCTGCTGGGGCATTTCTGATATCTTGTAATATAAGTTTCTGGAGATGTAACCTTGAATTAGTATATGGCTAAACACAGTATGCTCAGATTCAATTAGCCACTATTGCTCTCCTAGAAAGCTATTTCTAAAATCAGGAATTTAAGCCTTGTATTATAAACTGAATTTCAGAACAAACATTTTTTATATATTGGGTCTGGACCAAAATATCAATAATGGTTCAAAATTACCATGGTCAAAAGGTAAAGTCAGAGGAGCTAACACCTATTTTTACCAGCAAGAAAACAAGAATCACTGACCTTTATAGCCTCAATTTGCAATCTGGCTCATTTGGAGTTCAATCCTTTTCCATCAGGTTGGCCAAGTAAGATCCCAGATCTCATCTCCAGCAAAGCTCTTGGCGTTTGACAACAGTTGGTCTTTTAAAATGATAGCATTTCTTGAGTTCAACAGGCACTGTACAACTCCAGTGAAAGACATAAAGCCAAGAATTTCATGCCCTAATCCTGTAAATCCTTGCATTTTCTTTTTAAATCTATTCACATGAAAAGCTCCCTTGGTTATAGTGACACCATTTGTATTCATGATTTTACGTGCATGAAAGTTTTTGTATGATCAGGGTCTAAAACCAGGAAAACCAACAAGCCTCAGTGTCTGACTCTATGTTCTACCACCCAGTCCTAGAAGGCTTTTGGCAGTTGTGGGTTTGGCTCTGCTGCAGGATTTTTTTCTCTCCCTATGTAGCCTTCACAGTAGACACACCAGGGCTAGTAATCACTGTAACACTTCATTAACTACAGTGCAATGCAGAAGTTATATTCTCTCACATCAGTAAGTAGTAAGTTGGATGAGGGGTGGAAAAGAGGCATTTGTTTGCAGGTTTCAGGTTGGGCAGTCCTTTCACAGGAGCAATTGGCATAGAAATTGTCCTAAGAGATTAATGGATTTCTGGCTCATTTTGTGGTGTGGGTTTTGGGGTTTTTTAACAAACTTAAGCAAGTGAGAATGTAGTCAATGACAGGTGAATTAGATCCTCAAAAGCTTTCATTATACAAAGTGGATGGCAATTCTGCTCTCACAGAGATGTATTTATCACCTAATTATATATTCATCACCATGAGAAAAATTATTCATTGTAGCATTGTTGTTCTGTCCATAATACTCCAGGAGAAAGGAGGGAGTTGGGTACTGTGTAGGGAGGGCACTCTCTATGTTTGGTGGTGTTTAATACCTACTCACTAGTGAGGTTTATGTGTGATTTATTGGTCTCTTAAGCTAAGGATAAAATTCTTCAAAGGTACTAATTCAGAATTAACTGTTTATTGTTGAAACAGCTTAGAGTGGGTTTACTCCTCCTTTTAAGTCTTCTTGTCCTTGGCTGTGCTGATGTCAAGGCATCTTTTCACCAGTGTTTGAACTTATGCTGAACTGTCTGCAAGCAAAATGTTGTGGATTAGTCAGTTTTTTTGTGATAGTGCTGAATTGTCCTTAGAAGCTTGCTCCAGTCTACTTGGTACATACTTCTGTGTTCTGAATGTGCTTTTTAAAATATATGTCTGTTTAATGGTCCATGGTTTAATGGTTAATGAAACTATTTGTGAATTAGGATAATGTTAATATTCAGGATGCAAAAAAGTTTTTTTAGCTTTTAGGGGTTTTTTTTAGCTTAAAACAAAGGCAAACCAATCAGCTTCTTTCTTCTTCAATGTCATTGAATTTCCAGAACAAGAGTTTAGTGGAATCAGCTACTGTGGAAGATGATGACCAAAAACACAGGAAGTGAGTCTATATCAAGTATGTGAGAAAAGGAAGAGGATTCCAGTCTGCTTTCAGGTACATTAAGACAACGGTAAAAATATAAGTTAATTTAGTCATGTTAAAACAATTTGCAATAGTGCAGTATCTAGTGGGAGTAACACTGGTTCACTAACACACCAGCACTTTGAAAGGTGCCTGTTAGAGGTGGGTCAGGAAGGACTGTCACCAGTGCCTACAAGCACCCCCCTCCCAGTCTGGTGGAGGGTTTCTGCCAGGATGAGGTGGCATAGGAAGAGTTGCAGTGCTCAGCACCAGGGTCTCTGCTCCTCTGTTTTTCTGTGGGACCAAAGAAAGTGTGCTGTCTGCATCCCTGTGGCCCCTGCTAATGACTTGTGAACACACTTGCTGATTTCATCTGAACTTGACAAGAACATAAAGATTTCAGAGATCAGTAAGCTTCTACATGTTCCAAGAGTTTTCCAATTAGTCTCAAGTCAAGGGCTCAAACTTTTTCTATAGAGGAGGAAAAAAACCCACACATAAAAATGACCAATTATGTCAACTATTTCTACTGGAACTTCATCCTTAGACACCAAAAACAATGCTGAGAGGTAAATGTGTAGGAAACCAAACTTCATTAGCTTGCAGAACTACTTGTTCAATATTCAGTGCTTAAAAAACCATAGAAGAAGTTTGGTTGCCTGAAATGGCTTTGGGAATGGTGGGTGCCAGCTCCAGCAGAATCACAGAACCACAGAGTGTTAGGGGTTGGAAGGGACTTAGAAGATCATCTTGTTCAACCTCCCTGCCATAGCAGGATCACCTAGACCAAGTCGCCCAGGAACAGATACAGGAGGGTCTTAAGTGTCTCCAGAGATGGAGACTCCATAACCACCTTGGGCAGCCCATTCCAGAGCTCTGTCACCCTCACTCTGAAAAAGTTTTGAGAAGAGTCTGGCTCCATTCTTCCTACACCCACCCTTAACATATTTATAGACATTGATGAGGTCCCCCCTCAGT
>JANHGL010023315.1:0-44922 GCA_024611195.1 Ceyx melanurus | reverse complement strand
ACTCTCTCCAGTAAATCTGTCTTTTCTGAATTGGGGTGTCCAAAACTGGACACAGTACTCGAGGTGGGGTCTCACCATTTATTTATTTTTTTTACCATCTCAGATATGAGGACTCATCTGAAACATGGACCGCACATGGGGGAACTATATTTAATCTCCTGGAGGAATAGGAAAGTCCATTTTTCACCTAAGCCTGACCAAGCCCTTAGTTTTAGAATAATGGAATTCCTTATTTCCGTGAGGTTACTCCAATATACAGTAGGAATTGCATTCAGGTCTTTACCACTCTCCTTCATCTGAAGTCATAAATAATGTTCCACAGCTCCATTATGCACCTATGAAGGAAATATGTCTATGGTAAGCTTAGGGATAACAAAATTAGAAGAAGCATGCAGTGGGTAAGAGATTCTATCCACCTCTAATTTCTGAGGCAGATCATCTGAATATAGCACTAGTTTAAAAAGCTTTATGTTGCTTTCACTGTTTCTCATTGCAGTTGTTTTTTGCATTATATACAATTCCCACTTGGCAAAACACTTGTCATCTTCATAATGGTGTGACTTTACTTAAATCTTCTATATAGTTTTGATTGTGATGGCAGCAGACTTTCAGATCTTCATGGACACATAGAATCATAGCATCATCTGTTTGGAAGAGACTTTTCAGATCAAGTCCCACCATTAACCAAGTGCACTACCAAACCATGTCCCTCTTCACCAAATTTTAAAGACCACCAAGGATAGTGATTCAAGCACTTCTCTGGGCAGCCTGTTCCAGTGCCTGACAATCCTCTGGTTAAGAATTTTTACCTATTGTCCAATCTAAACCTCCCCTGATGCAACTTGAGAATATTTAATCTTGTCCTATCACTTGTTAATTGGATGAGCAGACTGACACCTACCTCACTGCAACCCCCTTTCAAGTAGTTGTAGAGAGCAATAAGGTCTCCTCTGAGCCTCCTTTTCTCCAGGCTAACCAATCCCAGTTCCCTCAGACACTCATAAGACCTGTTCTCTAGGCCCTTTACCAACTTCATTGGCTTTCTCTGGACATGCTCCAGCATCTCAATGCCCTTCTTCCAGCCAGGCCCCAAGACTGAACCCAGTATTTGAAGAGCAGTCTCACCATTGCTGAATACAGGGGGACAATCACTCCCCTAGTCCTGCTCGTCACAAGCCAGGATGCTGTTTGCCTTCTTGGCCATCTGGGCACATAGACTTCTTATACTCAGCCAGGTGTTGACCAGCACTCCTAAGTCCTTTTCTGCCAAGCAGCTTTCCAGCCATTCTTCCCAAGCCTGTATTGTTGCTTGGGGTTGTTGTGACCCAAGTGCAGGACCTGGTGCTTGGCCCTGTTGAAAAACAGACTTAAAGCCATCAGTCCAACCTGTCCAGGTCCCTTCATAAAGCCTCCCTACCTTCAAACAGAACAATCCACTGCCTAACTTGGTGTCATCTGCAAACTCACTGAGAGTGCCCTCAATCCCCTCATCCAGATCGCTGATAAAAATATTAATCAGAACTGGACCCAGCACTGAGCCCTAGGGAACATCACCTGCAACCAGCCGTCAACTGGATTTAACTCCATTCACCACAACTGTTTCAGCCCAGACATCCAAAAATTTTTTATCCAGTGAACTGTCTGCCTGTCCAAGCTATGAGCAGCCAGTGTCTCCAAGAGAATGCTGTGGGAAGTCTTCACTGAAGTTGCTTTCAGGGGGTTAATTATTTTTACATACTCTCTGAATTAATGAGCATTCAGAAAGAGTATTGGCTGTGGCTTATCAGTCTTCCACCTACATTTTGCATAATTATTTATGACTTGATTTAAAATGACCTGGTATAGATCAATGACTGTAAAAACAGTAACTTGTCTGCCACAAAAATAATGAATTTGATAAGTTTTGTGGTCTGCTTTCCTGAAGGCAAGAACTTGGGTGTATTGCTGGTGGCTCCCTCTCACTACTACAAGAGCTGTGCAAAACCACCACTTGCGTCTTCCGGAAAGAGTTTTGGGGGTTGAAATTGAAATTGAAATTTCCTTTCATTAAATCCTGCTCATAGTTCAGCACTAGGCTACAGGTAGAAATATGTATTGAGGTTACATTTACAGATACTTGAAAAGAAGGGAAACAATTTTTTGTATTATCAAGAGATTTATTTTTTTTTCCCTCAGTCCCTGTGTATTCCTTGAAACTTGCAGTGTTTTGTCTTCACTCAGAGATAATTCTGCAGATAAATGTGTGGGGTTTGAGATCAAATTAATTCATTTCTTTTCTTGCAGGTGACACTTGGACGAGCTTTACTGGGTGAAAAAAACCCCACAAATTTAAAATGCAAACAAATAGTCAAGGACAGTCTTATTTTTTATTATTCCACACTATCTCTGTTTACTTGGAAGAGCCACTTCATTTGATCTCATCGTTCCTGACAGGCTTTGTTGGGAGGTGCTGCATGGCTCTAGGGAGTACATGAGCTCCTCAGATCTTACCTGACGCTAACAGTAGGATTTAGCAAATGCTGTAAAACAGTCTTCATGTATTTCAAAATGATCACTGAAACCAGAGGCACTAGGTGTTTTTCAGAGGCCCAGCCATACACCCTCCAGAACACAAGGGAAAGCATAAGAGGACTACATGTTGTTTGGTGGGTGGTTCATGGTCATGCACAGCTTGGTGCCAGTGCTTAAAAAAGAAATCTTTTCATTCATTATTTATGTTCTGAGGTAAGGACCTGATCCAACTCCCAGTGAAGCCATTTCCACTGTCTTTCACTGAGTGATGAATAAACGCAATTAATGGACCTAATTTTCAGAATTGTCGAGCAACTCCCATGACTCTGGTAAGCCAGCCCCCAACTCTTTGCCAGTCCAGGAAGCCCCGTTGCCAAAATCTTTGTATGACATGTGGCATTTTCCCTCCATGTAGCAATGAGCTAAGCTCTGCTTGTCCTTTCAGCTCTCACGTGGCCTGGGCTCAGCCCTCTCTCCTACTCTGAGTAGCTCTCAAATGGTGCTTCAACCATGCTGAAGAGACCCTGACTTTGAGGTGACTTCAAGTACCTGTGACCATGGCAATGCTATCATAACTCTCTTGTTCCTTTGTGTGTCTTAAACAAACCTGGTATAGCTCAGCTGATTGATGTCACTGGCAACAAAGTGGCCTCTGCCTGTGCAAGCTGCTCTGGCACCACCTCATATGTGTCCACGTCAAGGAGACAGCTGGGACTCAGGTGCTGAAATGGTGGAAAGTGTGTGACCCCACTATGGCAGGCAACAACAGAGTCCAATCGTGGCAGGTATTTACCTAACAGAAAAATGTTTTCTGGTGTGTTAAAATTATTATGAGATATTTGCAGCACAGGGCCATCTTTAAAAATACTGGTCAGCATGTTGTCCCAGCACTTATATGGTTACACCCTGTTTCTTTCCAAGATATAATTTTCTAGTAAAAAAAAGACAGTTGTGGACTTCTAAATTGTTTTATTTTTAATTGAAAATGCTATCAAAACTGCTCTATGCAAAATTAACTGTTAGAAAGGATCAGGCAGTTTTCAGTAAGCTTACTTAAGTATGATTTTCTATTCCCAGCCTCACCATCCATCCACTGCAGCACTGGGCTGCTCTCAGGACACCTTTGAGACCTTGAGCTGGACCAGGAGCTGGTTTTGCTAGGGTGTCATGCAGATATGACAGATCTAAGTAAAAAAAAAAAATCTGGCTGTAGGATATCTGATGCCCCTCGTTGATCTGTCATGGGGGAGTCTGAATCTCAAATGAATTCCATGACCTCCTGATAGCAGCATCCATTTTTTTAACTCACTTTATTTTTTTCCCCATTTCTTTTGTTTCCTTCTAAGATATATCTGCAGGGAGTTTAATCCTATCAGCAGCAGGAATTCGTCTCAAGACCCTTTACTTTGAGCAAAAGTAACGTTTTTGGTTGTTCAGCACAGTCTGCAGGCTGAAATGGACACTGGTCTGCAGGACTGGAGGATGGCAGGAGTCCCTGCTCATGAACAAAAAGCTTCTTTGGCCTACCCTTGGCCACAATATGTTCTGGCATGGAAAGCCTGAATTCGGACCCTGAATCAGCACAACACAAGCGTCAGCCACCCAAGTCAGCCTCTGGATTTCATTGGGTTTATGCTCATGCTTAGATTTGGGCATAACCTTCCAAATGGAAGATTTGTTCACAGCAAGAGGGGTTCAAATCCAGCCTGTGGGGCACAGATAGCTTTGATAGGTTTATAGGATACATTAAGAATTTAAATACCAGCATCTTACTTGTATATAAGTTATTCAGATAAACACATAATAAATCATTATATAAATATATATACCCAGAGTGGGAGTACACTATGGGTAAGAGCTTTACATACAGCAAGCACTTATAGAGTAAGGATACTGTAAAAATAGATAAATAAATAAATAAATGCCTTTTTGGAAAGTTATAGCTGAGAAAAATGCTGGATTTTTGGTTACCAGAAATGTTTTTTTGACCAGATGTTTTCAGTCATTTCTCAACAGAGCCACTCACAGATTGTTCCCTGAATTATTTCATGTTTAGAAATGGTGTCTTGTTAAAAGAGAGAGGGAGACGGAGGGAGAGAGTTGCACAAACTGGCATTATCATGCAAATAGCCCCAGAGGAAAAAGGACAGTGAAAATGATAGCACTGATCTAATTATCTGCAGGCCAATATAGCTAAGTCACTGAAAGAGGCCCACAGAAAAGGCTGCCACAGAAACACAAAAAACAGCCAGAAAACAATAAGGAACTTAGCAACAGTATAAAAATGGACTTCTTTCTGTGCACAAAGAGTAGTTTTATGAGCATTTTTCTTGCTTTCAGTTTGCAGAAAAGGTTAGACCACATTTTAAATTCTATGCCAGGATTTTTTTCCCCCTCCAAGCCCCTAAAGATCTTTTGGCACGCCATCATATTGCTGTGCGCCTGGTGTTGGGAACCACTCCCGCTTAACACGTCCAAACCACCTCGCATGTTGGGAACTGCTGGCTTCATGTGAGGTGGGCTGTGGTAGTGCCTTTCTCGGGGTCTTGGATTTTGATAATCACACTCAAGCTTTGCCCTTTTTGTGTGTTAATCGTGGAATCATAGACTACCAGGTTAGGAGGCACCTCAAGGATCATCTGTTCCAATCTATCTTGGCAAAACACTCTTGTCTTCCTTTTGGTGCTCCCAGGGGGATTGCTGGATGGAGGATGGAAATTTGCAACTGCACCTCATCCCTCGGGTCACACATGTGAGGGTTTTGGTGATTCCTCCCTCCAGAGCCACAGGAAGAGCCCAGCTATTGCAGCTTGAACTTGGGCACAGCCATTCCAACATCCATAATTCACCTCAATAAGGACCACTACATTCTGTCACCATATCACCAAATACAGACACTGACAAGCAAATAACAATCACTTGAAAACCACTGTTTGTGATTATTGAAGAGGAGTCCACAATCTAGAGAGATTCTTACCCACAGCTCCTTCTCTGTGGACATGGCACTTAGGGACATGGTTAGTGGTGGACTGGTAGTGTCAGGTCAACAGCTGGGCTCAATGATCTTAAGGATCCTTTCCAACCTAAACAATTCTATGAATCTTGTTGGCTGAGAAACGGGCATCTCCAGAGTAATTTTTCTGCCCTATTTTATTGATCCTGCCTTGTGGTTGCCTGTTTTCCCACTCACCCTGAAGGGAACACCACAATCAACCTAATCAAACAAATCTCACATGGATCTTAAAAATTCAGGGCATCTGTCAACTCAGCCTAATGTCCTTTGGAGTTACAGATGTCAAACCTGTCCAAGACAGTTGCCCAACATGTCCTGAAAATACTTTTAGCAACCCAGAGGTCACCACACTCCTTCTCAACTCCCACACAGTAACTGTTTCTGTTCTTTGCAGATTTAAACATTGCAGGTTTAAATTGGTGACACCAAGCTGAGTGGTGCTATCAAAAGGCTGGAGGGATGGGATACTATTCAGAGGGACCTGGAAAAGCTGGAGAGGTGGGCCCAGGTGAACCTCAAGACTAAGTTCAACAAGACTAAGTGCAGGATCCTGCACCTGGGTCGGAACAACTCTCACCGTCAATACAGGCTGGGAGATGAGGTGCTAGAAAGCATCTCTGCAGAAAAGGACTTGGGGGTGCTGATAGATGAGAAGCTGGACACGAGCCAACAGTGTGCACTTGCAGCCCAGAAAGCCAATTGCATCCTGGGCTGCATCAAGAGAAGTGTAGCCAGCAGATCAAGAGAGGTGATTCTGCCCCTCTACTCTGCTCTGATCAGACCTCACCCGGAGTATTGCATCCAGTTCTGGAACCCTCAACACAAGAAAAACATGGACGTAACGTAACAGGTCCAGAGAAGTGCCACAAAGATGATCAGAGGGCTGAAACACCTCTCCTACGAGGACAGGCTGAAGGAGCTGGTGGTTGTTCGGCTTAGAGAAGAGAAGGCTCCAGGGACACCTTATAGCCACCTTCCAGTACATGAAGGGGGCCTACAGAAAGGCTGGAGAGGGGCTGTTTACAAGGACCTGTAGTGAAAGGACAAGGGGTAATGGGTTTAAATTAGAGAACAGTAGATTTACACTAGACATCAGGAAGAAGTTCTTTACCTTGAGGATGGTGGTAGAACAGTGGCATAGGCTCCCCAGGGAGGTGGTGGAGGCCCCATCCCTGGAGTTATTCAAGGTGAGGTTGGACAAGGCTCTGAGCATCCTGGTCTAGTTAAGGGTATCCCTGCTCACTGCAGGGGGGCTGGAATAGATGACCTTTGGATACCCAAAGGCGTTTTTTGCTACCCAGTGCCCTTCACTACATCACCAAACACTTCTACCAACTTTTCCTACCTTACAGACCTCTTGACAATGCAGATTAGAGAAAGAGCAAGGAAAGAGAAGAAGTCAGCATGGCATGAATAGCATAGCAGGCAGCTCCTTCTCCAGCATCGTCATCCAGATGCACAGTCTTTCTATATTTGAAGATGCAACACACAACAGCAAAATGAATAAATCAGATTAAGAAAACTATCACCAATACTAAGACAGAGAAATAAAAGGCACTCAGCCCCTCCATCCAGCTCTCTGGAGCACTCATTGCATCTTATTTTGATGTTATAAATTGTCCACAAAACGAATCTATTTCCTAGGAAAGCTTTGTTACCATTTATATTGGGGGTGTGGGGGGGAGTGCTGTCATTTCTGTGAATAGTCAGTTAAGGTCAGTAAACAAATTTGGTAGCAAAATTGGCTGTGTCAGTTAAATGTTTGTCATGGTGATTATCTGCCAGGGAAGGCGAACAGGCTACAAAGCATTAAGAGGAGCTTCTGGCACCAAACATCCTGATTAATTTTTTTTTCCATGTAGATGGAATTTAATTTATGCAGGTTTTGCAAATATCTAATTGCTGTGTCAGATGGTCCAGCACCAGGTCAGCACCTGCCAAATTCATACCCAGTCAAACTGATCTCTTCATCTGCTTCACTGGAGAGAGAAGGAAGGGGTCTGAGCTGCCTTCCCCACAACTCTTTGGGCATTTTTTATGTCATCCAACTATGAAGTTTTTCTACATCTGATCACTTTTGTGATAATATCTACTCAATACACATTCTTCCTTCCCTGTTTTTATTTGACTTGCTGATTCCTAGGCCACTCTCTTGGATTAAATGATATAATCAGATAAATATCTGACATTTCAGCTGTTCTGGAGTCAAAATAACACTGAGCATTGAATAGCACAGCACAGCACACAAAGATAGCTGACAGACATAGCAAATACCTCAGGGAGGAACTAGGTCAAGCACTACTTTGTTTAACAAGAACCTAGAAAACTGGACTTGTAAATATCAGAACCACATCCTTATCGTTTCAGTATGTAGTAGGTTTGATTCCTTTCTGTATTTCCCAATTGCAAAAGTTCAGTCATTTGCTGTGATGCAGATATGGAGATGAGCCCTCGCTGTCTGATGCTCTCAGTCTGTGATTTGCACCATGACATGAAGGGCTGTGTAGAAAAGTCCATCAAGGGGGTAATTCTCTAGATTATGGGGAGAAGCTAGATGAGACCAGAATTGACTTAGTGAGGATGTACACCCTCAGCCATAGGAAATAAATGCCAGAAAAGCACAATTCATGAACTGTAACATGATTCAAAAAGAGATGAGGGGAGGCCTGCAATGTCACTGTCTGAATTTTTACAACAGCAGGGAATTCATGGAGGAAAATCTTACAAGATGCAATAAAGTGTCCCAAAACTCATCCTACAGCAGAAATAAAAAATAAAACTATAATTTAAGAACACAGTGCAGAAGAAGTTGACTTGTACTGCTCACACTGATGTCAATAATTCAGGATCCACTGGGACAGAGAGCAGAAGTGCTGCTGCAGCTTTGTGCCAAAGACACCAGTATGGGATGCAATGCTCTGGGTTCAGGTATCTTATCCTGGTGCTGCTTTGGCATTTAACATGACAGACCAAATGGCTGGTTCTTTTTCCATCCTCCCCATCTCCTTCTCCATCAACAATGAATGACAGATGTCCTTTCATCCCCAGGATATTCCATGATGTCCCCTTCAGTTCTGACTGCAACCCTCTGTCTTGAGGGTCCATCATTGCCCTCACTCAAGGGGTAGGGACCCCTGGAATTAGATGCCCCTTCTGATGAAGACCTATCTGGCAACTTGGTAATAGCCTGTCCCTCAGCCCCACAGCTTAGGACTTCCTCAATGAGGAAGAAAAAGAGGGTTCTCGTAGTGGGAAACTCTCTATTGAAGGATAAAGAGGGGCCAATCCGCAGACCTGACCCAGCACACAGGGAAGTCTGCTGCCTCTCTGGAGCTCAGGTTAAGGACATTAACAAGAAGCTGCCTGATCTGTTGCACCCCTCTGATTATTATCCTTTAATAGCTTTTCAGGTGGGTTATGACGAGATTTCTGAGAGTAGCCTAAATACAGTCAGGAAGGATTTCAGGACACTAGGGAAATTGGTTGAAGGTTCAGGAACACAGGTAGTTTTTTCATCAATCCCTCAAGTAGTGGGGAAAAATACAGATAAGGGGTGGAAAATACATGTCATTAATGCATGGCTGAGAGACTGGTGCCACCGTTGGAATTTTGGGTTTTTTTGACCATGGGAAGGTTTATATGACATCTTTTCTGCTGGCATCAGACGGGGTAGATCTCTCACAAAGCAGAAGGAGGATTCTGTCACAGTATTGTGCTTTGAAGAAGTGAGATAATAAATAGAAAAATGAAGACATAATAAATATTTTAAAATAGAAATAGAAACAAATCATTTTCTCTTGCCAGGGAAACAGTCTCCCCATTCTTTTTTTTAAAAAAACAAACAAACAAACAAACAAAACAAACCAATATAGTTTTATCTTGAGAACAACACTTGGTAAAAGCAAGCTGATGTAGAAATCTCAGCCATCTCTTGGTAAGAAGCTGCCCTAGGAGCAATTCCTGCAACCGCCACTACAGCAGTGTCACAAGGATATAATTCAGGATGCCTTTCTTCCTCCCCGACATGCAGCTCTGCATAACATCACCGCAAACCTAACGGAGAGCCCTCGTGATCTGCCACTGTTGGCGTCTCTCTGCTGGCCACCACTTTTCCCAGCTCCAGTCAGGACACTCTGGGCCATGTGCTCCGTGTATGTGTGTGCACGTGCAAATCCCACAGTAAGCAAGGGGCTGGTGAGGTTTGATTTTCTCTCAAGAAAAAATGTGCACACCTCATACTTTCTGCTGTGACTGCCCTCTTTTGTTTTTCAATGCAAAAAACTTGCAATTGAAAACAAGATGTAAATGAAAACAAGATGTAATCAGCTAACTATTCATAACTGGAGTAACCTGAAAGAAAAAAAAGACCAGAGGACTGGTAATGTGGGATCCGTACCCACCCTGAGGACACAGCCTACTTAGGGGGTCCAAAGCTGCAAACACATTTTCAGGACCCAATTGTTTCCTGACCAGGGTTACCCAAGGATAAGAGCACCGTGCTCACTTCACTGTGCTAAAAATCCCATTCTTCACTTTGGGTTTGAGCCTAGTGTGACCACAACAGGGGCAGAGAGACCTGTGATGGCACCAAGCTGTAGGGCCCACCCCCAGAGCAGCCTTGTGTGTGCACCAGCAAACCCACCAGGACCTCATTTATGTCACCTGCCCAGGCTCTCAAGGGCTGTTTCTCCAGGAGCCATTTATTGACTTGCCTCAACCCAAAACAACATCAGTCATCATTCCTCTTCCCAGCTCAGTCTCCCCCCCACCCCTGAGTAAGGAAAAGTGTCAAATAATCCTCCATTCGGTGTGTGGTCTGGTTTTCATGTCGTCATGCAGACAGTACAGAGACAGGGGGTCAGGCGGGTCATCAGAATGCTAATAAGAAATCTGATTGATGAGCCGGTGCCTCGGGGATGAATGGGATACTTAATTAATGACTTCTGCTCTGCCCAAGAAAAAGTTTCCCTTAACTTCCATCCCTCTTTAAAAAAAAAAAAAAAAAAGTAAAGAAAAAAACCCTCTATAATCCCAAGTTTTCCAAACAACATAAAGGGAACTTCAAAGACAGACGTGGTCAGTTTTTATGTGTTGGGTTGGTTCAGTGATTCTTTCCTTTCTTTGTTTACAAGGGCAGCCAGGCTTGATTCCAAGGCTGAAAAATAAAAGGCCACATTGTTCAACCAGATTCTGGATTTTTACAAGAAATTTCCTCCTTCCCAGTAAGGCAATTAACTGCTTCATTTCTGGGTCTGCAAGTATCAAACTGTCAGCCCCATGAAACTCAGTCAGTTCCTGCCAAAACATGGTTCTGCCTCGGAAACAAGATGTACTATGGAGACACTATTGTCCCACTAAAAGCTAACCAGCAAGCCAGGACTGGGTTGGTTGGATGTTTGGTTTTTTTCTCAGGAAAAAAAAAAAAAAAAATAAAGTCCATTAGGGAAAATACCTGGTAGGCACTTAGCTTAGGAACATCAGACTGTGTATTCAGGGCAATTCGAATGGGATTTCAAACCAGCAATTAGCAATGGGAAAACAGCAACAGTTTCAAATGATCTCTTCCGGATTTATTTGGAAGGTTATTTCATGCTAAATGAATAGCAGCAGGAAAGAAAATGAAAAGGAAAAAGAAAAGGAACTACACACAATGAATTTGTTCTCTCTGAGGTCTTTTTTTAGGAACCAGCTTAGCTGTGGCATTCAGGGCAGAACAAACTGCTAAGTATCACCACCAGGCAGATGGCAGATGACGGTGAAGTGATGCATGCGATGGATTGGGTCCCATGTGTCTCCCACCCAAATTTGGTCACTTCAAGCAAATAAGTCTGGTAACCTCATCAGCCCAAACACCACAACATGCAGCCAGGCCCATGAGTTCAGCAGATCTGTGGGACCTCAAGTCCCTTGGTGGACCCAAGTGATGAAAGAAGCAGCATCCCTCAGCCCTACATGAGCTTCACCAGCTCTTTGCTTCTGTTTAAAGACATCCTAAATGCTAATCCCATTGCAAAAACATTTTGCTAATCAGATGCTGCTCGTGCACTTGGAGTGTATATTTAAGTGCTTGGCTGATCTGAAATCCATGAGAGGATAAAAAACAGTGCATGAATTTTCTGAGTAGACGCCTGCTTTGACTTAAGGCTTTAGAGCACCAGCTACTCTCAACAGCCTCACTGGTTAAATGCCACTTGTTCAAATCCCACTTATGGGGGTTTTAGGAATCCCTCATTTAGGTATATTACTACCTAAGAAACACAGACCTATTTAAAGTGATGGGGAAATTCAGAGTCATCTTCCTCCCTCTGATCTTGACTCTCTCCAGCCATGATGTCCTACTTAATTTTATCCAAGAGATAAATCCTATAGAGACGCAGGAAAACAGGATCACAAAGTGCTCAAATGTTCTCATATGGAACCAGCATGGTCCACCCAGACATTATTTTAGGGAATTTGAGTGAGTCCTGATTTATTTTTAGGCCTTTGGCCTAATATTAACCCTAAAGGGTTAATAAACAAACAGGATTTAAATATATTAGACAACAGGATGAGGAGCAGGGCAGAGGTATGGGAACGAAGCAGGTCTCTGATTCTCCTGGGGAGGGTGCTTTGGACACACCATCTAAAGGAAAAGGAGCAAAAGAAACAAGTGATAGAAGACCCGCCAAGCGATGCTAGGCAGCCATGAAAAAAGCCCCACAAACCAACATTTAGCACCCAGAGCTGATTTGCATTTGTATTGGGCTCTTGGGGAATACAGATAAAACACTCTTTATTTTTCACAGGAATTCAGGGAGTATTATCAGCAACATCCGTGAATGAGCACAAAAGGGAAAACAGAAGTATTTTGGTGATCCTGTTCTTCAGCAGCAACAGTGATAACATCAGACTAAAGCATCTCTCTTTTTTTCTGGGTCTAATCAAGAAAAGCAGCACGGGCACAAAATTACAGTTGCTTCTGGCTGTGGAGTGCATGGGAGATGTCAAAGGGGGGGAAGTTAGATTAGAGGGGTGAATGTCACAGGCAATTTCTTACTAAGCTGTGTAAAGAGGAAGGGCCAGAGCCCTCCATACCTCCTGTCAGTGATGCCCACTGTGCCCTGTGGTATGTCCCGCATGCAGCATACAAGCAAAGGAAAACAAAAAACTGAAAAAGAGCACTGGCCAAGCACCAAAAAAGGTCACAGAAATAGGAGACATTGGTGGCCAGTACAAGTTGTACACCTGAGCTGCAGCTGTGGCTACTCACCATGGGTGGACACCCTTGTTGATCCTAGACCCCCTGGTTCCCAGACAGAGATCCCATCTCTTTCATGATCCCACATGTTTTCAAATAATTATTTAGGTCAGAAAGGACCTTTAAAGACCATCTATTCCATCACCTCTGCCATGGGCATGGACATCTTCTACTAGATTAGGTTGCTCAAAGCCCCATCCCAACCTGAATTTGGATGCTTCCGATGACAGGCCATCCATCCAGTTATAGGCCTGTCTGTCTATCCCTGCATTGTCCAAATAAATTAAATGTTTTCCTGATGGATTTCTGGGGCTCTCCAGTCTGGTGGTTTTGCAGGTTCAGGAGCACTTCTATTGAGCAGATGGACATCCATTAGCTGCTGACCCTATGCTCAACTTTGATTTGGTTAAACAGCCATCTGTGTTCTACCTAAGCTATGAAAAAACAGTGATTTGGTCAAAGTTGTGACAAATGGAAAGGGGAAACCACCATGTGTTCTTTGTTTTCTGATAGGAAATGTGAAGACTGGTCCCAGATACCTCTCTGCTCTATCTCCACTGGGGAGGTGACATCCTTCCAGCCTGTGCTCTATCAGCCTCCAATCCAGTAATGCAGTTATAGTTTGTTCAGCGATGGAGCCAGTGAGTCTGATTCCAGCTGTGAGTGCTTTGCTGGATCATGGGTCCAGACAGCTCTGCAGTTATCCTTGTTGCTTCACCTCATGCCAGACACTCCCAGTGATGTCTGGTCCAGGCTATTGCCTACCACTGGGCAGCTCCACATTTTCCTCACTTTTTCTGCACAATTTAATGCAGATTTACTAATTTTGTATTTTGAAGGACTAAAGAGAATAATACTCCAAGTAAAAGTGTTGATGCTACTACTTCTGTAACAACCTCAGTGTGTGAGCAGGGTGATGGTGAAGGAGGGCTGCATGCAGGGCACAGCATGTGGTCACTGGTGGTGACCTATCTCCCACACACATGATGGAACAAATGAGGGCAGGAGTCTATCACCTCAGGTAATGCCTGAGGGAACAGCCTGTTATGGGACCAGCTCTGAGGCAAAATCTCTTCTGCTATAAACCAGTACCTGTTATTTTGCCCTGAGGTAATTGTCATGAAGCCTTCTCTGATCCTTTAAATGCCCTTGAGAAATATTTACAGTCATGTTTAAACAATGTGCTCCCCTGCATGATGAAGGGCCAAAAACAGGGAGTTTTTTCTTCTGTGGTTATTTGAGATGCATACCAGATCAAAGCAAGGTACCAAGTAGCCCTCCACTGTCATTTCTCAGCTGAGAAACAGCTCACAAGTTACTTTAGGCTTGATTCACTTCAGGCTTTGCCCACATAATTCCTTATTCCACATCTGCAGCAACCTTTAGGTGATACAGAACTTCAGTCAGGTGAGGAAGGGCCACAAAACCCAAAACGGTCATCTAACATGGTTTAAAGTTGCAGCTGTGGCAACGCTACCCTCTCAATGCTTCTATCTCCTGGCACCCATGTGACAGGGTCCATACACATACACAGGATGGGGGTTGGACTAGATGATCTTCTAGGTCCCTTCCAACCCCTAATATCTGTGAATCTGTGAATCTGTGAACATGTTGAACCCTAGTCCCTCTCTCAGGTTTTCTATATGTCCTCTTTATCCAGGAAGTCTCCATTCACAAAAAAAAAAATGTTTCTGCTGCCATTTCTAGATGTTATGGAGGCTGGAGGGGTGGGAGAAGAAGGGAGGAACTGAGATAGCAGAGGTCAAGCCCTTGGTTTACTCCCCTGATCAAATCCTGGGCTGTGGCTTTACCTTTCCTTTCAGCTGACCCAGTTCGAGCGCTGTGACTGCCTATTCCCACGCCACCGCAAAGAGAAGCTTTACATTGTTTGCTGGATATTAATTTAAATTATTCTGGGGTGCTTGGAAACCACCTCCCCCACCCCCCTCTGTTCAGTCTCCATGGGGACTATCACTGGGGCTGGGAGATATAAAGGAGCAGCACCGACACACGGATCTTCCCTTCTGCTGAGAACATGAGCAATTGTCACTGTCCAAGGGGACACATTTATATTTCACTGAATGACTTACTAGGACAAGACAGATTTATTTATTTTTTTACTCATTAGAGACCAGTACAATATCCTATTAATACCATTTCCCATTTGTTCCTTAGGTTCACACGCTTGTGCTGTGGTTCTTTTTCTTCACACCAACATCCTGCTGCTTGTTGATGGTATTAATAATACACCCGGCAGGAGGCTGTGCCCCCCGGGGTCTGGGCTGTCTGAATAATTATGGAATGGCATTAAGGTTGTTCTGTAAATTACTTTGTGACCCAGGAATTCAGCAGGTTACTGCTATAACTCAGGCTCTTGCATTTGATTACACTCACCTCCCGCTGCCCTGACATTTATTAGTCTAGTTTGCGTAGTGAGTACTGACTTCATCCATTGGGAGGAAAGGTGGAAGCCTCTTTTCTCTTCCAGCATGATCTGGGAGGGCCTGGCCTTTTTTTTTAATAGCCTCGTTCATGGTGATTGAGAATGTGGGACTAGTCTTTGAAAGGAAATACCATCCTTTGCTTTCTCTCTTGTCCTCTCTGTCCTATGGTGACACGTCAAGAGGAAGCCAAAGATGCCAGTTTGTAAGGTTAGACTTATCAGCAGGCTGCAAAGAGAAAGAAGGTGTAATTCCTTTCTTTCTAGAGGAAGAACTTTTTTTTTTTTTCCCCATGCATGCTCACACATACATATATATTTCATGGCCCCACTATTCTCCCCTCAGACTAAAGGAATGGAGCTCCATGTCACCAGAGCCTGCCTTAGCCCAGAAGCTAAGGGCAGCCAGTGGACCTGTGAGATGCTTAGAGGAACACTAGCAGGTGTTAAGACACAGCAAGCTGGCCAGTTGCTTCCTATCAGACTGGTGCATGTGCAGGTGGGAAGCAGAGCTCTGGGTGCTCAAGGAAGCATGGTGATGGACACAGTCATGGCTTCAGTGTCAGAAATAGTCCCTGAGTCTAATAGGTCAAAAATGGGTCCACCTGCTGGACCATGCTTACCTGAAATGTCCCCAGCATGTGCCTAGATGTACTGGATAACTTCTCCGGGAGTGCTGAGCAGCCCTGGAGCACTGCTCAAGATTTGGGCAGTGATAATCACATTAAAAGGTTTCTAATTCTTCCTGAAGAAAACAAGTCAAGATTTCTCTGGTCTTATTCTGGTCCAGATTCCTCATTTATGAAATGATTATAATATTATCTGTGATAAAACAATGATGATCCAATGCACAGTTCTTTCAGACTCGTTTGATAATATGAACCACCCTACAAAGAAATCTCTTGCTGTTTTCAAGGAGATTAGCCCAGGCTGCTCTTCTTCCTCATCCCAGCTGTTTGGACAGTGCTTAACCATTAAATCTGTTCCAGAGTTCCTCACAGAAGTGACTGGGCTTCTGTTTTTTTTGCAGCACAGAGGCTATGGTGACTGAATGACAGTTCTAAAGCTCATTTTTATGACATGAAGCATTGCAGCAAGGCTCATCTAAAAGCCCTGATGTATGGCAGGGCTCTGAGGTCAGAGTGGTGAGGGTGCTTTCCTCCCTTGTCCCAGCAGTCAGTCAGATCTCAGCTGCAGAATCCAGGGCAAAATTGATGTAGGGATG
This sequence comes from Ceyx melanurus, assembly GCA_024611195.1. NCBI lineage: Eukaryota > Metazoa > Chordata > Aves > Coraciiformes > Alcedinidae > Ceyx > Ceyx melanurus. Next base: position 28,496 of record JANHGL010023315.1, on the reverse strand, counting down.
GATACAGCAAGGAGGTAGTCAGGAAAGATGTCATCCTTCCAATGCTGCAAACACTTTAGAAAACAAGTACTTTTAAGACTAGCCCAAGCATATCTTCTACAACAGAGATTAAAAAGAAACTTTGTTATTCTCGAGTTTCCAGTTCTTTGGCATTTCTTAGTCTTGCAGATGACACCAAGTTGAGGAGAAGAGCTTATATACTCAAGGAAGAATGGCCTTTCAGACAGACAGACTGAAGAAAGGAGACAAGAAGCTCATGGAATTCAATGAGAGCAAGCACATTGTCCTGCCCCTTTGGGAAGCAAGGACTCACTGCAGTGGTGCAGGATGGGCACTGACAGTGGGGTCGGGCAGCTCTGTGGAAAAGGTTATGAAGGTCCTGGTGGACATCAAGCTAGGCATGATCCAGATGTATGTCCTGGCAGCAAAGGACCCAACAGTCTCATGGGCCATATGAACAGGAGCAGTGTCAGGAGGTTCAGGGAAGGGGTCATCCTCCTCTAGTTGGTGCTTGGTGACCACAAATCACTGTATTCACTTCAAAGCCTCCCAGTAGAAGACATTGGTCAATTGTAAAATAAAACAAGAGGTCCAGACTAGGTACAAAATGTTTCTGTCTTGAGGATAGTTGAGCAGGATCCCAGAGAGGCTGTGCAGGGTCCACCATCAGGTACATCATTGAGCATCCTACACTGACCCCATAACTGACCCTGCTGGGAGCAGGAGGTTGGGTCAGAGACCTCCTGAGGTCCTTTCAACATGATTATTGATCATACAGGAGCCTGCTGGACAATGCTAAGGCTTAATATATACAAACTGCTTTCCTCTTCTTTGAAGAATTCAGTTTGATACAATCTGGAACTGTTTTTTAGGGTGTGCATTAAGACCTTGAATACTGTCTCTTTCCACAACAGAGAACCCAGTGCCAATTCCACATCCAGGGTAGCAGATGAGCATGTAAAGGCTGTAGTTCAGAGCCTGTCCCTGGGAAAAGGATACACTGATACTAAGGTTCCTCTTTGCCCTGTGTTACTTTACTGGGTGATGAGAGGAGACACTGCCTTTCACTCCAACTAGGAAAGGCAGCAGCTCAATATCCTCTTCCTTGTTATGTGCTGTTTTGAGGTTGTTTGGACAACAAATTACTAAATGCAACCTGTTTGCATTTCCTATAAAACAAAATCCACATTGGAGTCCCAGAGCCGCTACCTGCTTTGCTAAACACTTGGGCAAGGGTGGAGGGTGATTCTATCCATCTTGCTGTTGCAGGCAATAGGATTCTCTAATATTTCTAAGATCTGTGCATCCAGATGGACATGAGAAAATCCAAGATTCACAAGCACAGACCTAAGAACAGTGGAGGAGCTGAGCAACACCAGACTGGTACCACCCAAGGTCCAGCTATGGCTGCATCCCACAGCATCACCCATCAGTGCTGTTCTCCTGGTCCGAGCATGACCAGGTCACCTCTGTTCAGGTATCACCCTGAGACAACTTGTCAGCATAACTAAACCTTTCCAAAAGGTCAATAGGGTAAACAGGACCTTCAGAGACTTCCCTAAGCCATGGGTCCACGTGGGAAGGGCTGCTCACACAACACACAAAATCAGAGGGTCCTGTCACCCAAGTAACTGTGAGCAGCTTCCCCATGTACTCAGAAACGCTTCTGCATTTCACACTATGAGGACGTGATTTTGCAAAAGGGCAAAAGGAGAACCTTCTATTCAGGTGGCAGTCAAAGGGAGCAGAGGGTGCTCGGCCGCCTGCCGGAATTGGCCCTGTATTGGTTACACCCCCAGCTATTTGAGGAAAAACTTGGCCTCTCAAAGCTCTCTGTCTCTCTCCTGCGCCTTTGTATTCTCTAGAAGGTGAAGCGTAAGAGTATAAAAAGCTGCAAACAAGTTCCTACCTCTGGAGACCAGGCATTTACTCTAAGAAAGAAAGACCAATTGCTTCCCAGAGCATTGTCCACCCACATTAGAGAAAGGATTAAGCAGATACATTCAGCTATTCTAACAGATTTTCTTTAAACCTTGAATACGCCTCTCACACTTGGTAAGATAATCACATTAGTTTTGTCATTAAAAGATCCCTTTTATAGAAAATACCTAAACCGCTTAAACCACCCAGAGAGGTCGCATACATTAGAAAACAACAAGACAAACGGAAGGGATTTGCTATTCCCGGTCTCAGTGTTTTGCTGCCCCTACTTTCTAAACGGGAGGATTGAACTCAAAGTGTTTGCAAATCACCAGCGGAAGGGAAAGCCCCTGGGAGGGGGGCAGCAGCTGCCCCCACCCACCTGAAAAGCTCTAGCTCCCCACCAAGGAATAACTCAGATATAGAACTAAGGACTATGGAAAATACATTTTCTGTATGGAGATGCCCATGTTACACCTAAGTCAGCCAATTTTTCTGGGCTGAGTATTCTGGAACTCCAAACCCAACTGCAAGGTAAACAAACGACAGCTGATGTAGTTTATTACTGCCTTGGAGAACATAAATATGGGGTGCTACATGCTAAAGGAACATGTTCTTCCTCTTTGCTGCTGTGGGCATGTGCTGTCTCTACATCACACCCCAAACCCTGGGGGGACCTCCATTGAGAGGTTGCAGAAGGGACAGAGCAGGTCCTCACCTTGGCAAGGTTCAGTGGTGATACAATTAGCTGGTAGCAATATAACTAATGCCATAAAGCCATTTCTTCATTGGGCTTGGATTACTAAAGAGACACAAAGTTGGAAGCTGCCCTAAAGCACATGGGACAAATAGATTTGCTGGTGAAAAAGAGCTGGGCTGGGGAAAAATAAATGAAAGGCTAACTTGGGGCTTCAATGCTCATGTCTCTGCACTTGGAGGCAGTGCTGTGAAATTGAGAAATCAAAATAATATAGGAGCACAAGTCTTTTCATATCAGTGGAAGGTGCAAGTAGATGCCAAGCATCATTAATATGATAAAATTGGACTCTTTTTTTTTAACAATGGAAGAAAAAAATTGAAAAGCACTTCAGCACTGTGAATTCATCTCAGATATCATCTTCGGTTCAGATCTTGTGCCATCACTTCACTGCTCAGGTAACAATAGATAACACATTTTTTGCTGACCTGCACTGCCATAACAAACTACTTCTGTTTTTTAACATGGACAGTCTTAGAGAAGCAGGATTTGTGCAGTCCCTTTTGTAAGACTGAGGCTTTAGTTTAAAAACATGCAAATATTATAGATTATAAAAAAAACCAAAACCCTAGAGGCTACAGCAACAACACCCAGTAGTATGCTAAACATAACACCAATGATGTGGCAAATGACAAGAGAAAGAAGTGTAAGGGGATTCAAACAAACCCTTTCAAAAGATCATTTATAAATTGCTCCTAGGGAGTAATAATCACATGTGCATGTTTTCAACTGCAGAAAGATTCCTCTTTCTAGGAGCAGCAGCGTGTTTCAGAAAGATGAGACAAATGTGTTACTCAGCTCTGCAAGGACCTATTTTATTATTCCTGCAGCAAACCCATTCCCACTGTTGCTTTAGCAAATTATTTCAAGCCAGTTATGGCTGTGAGTGCAGGTATCATCATGCCACAAGTCTGAGTAGTCTCAGACGTATTATTTTTAACTCTACCATAAAAATATTGGGGGTTTTCCTCTAAACAGTTTCACAAATGGACGTCCCCAGTTACAGCTTAGCAATGATGTTCTGAATCAATAGGAGAGCAAAAAAGATGAGCATGGAGTATACCAGCCCCTGTGCTCTTTCCACCCCGTGTTTAGGGTTTTCATAGTATCCTCCTGACTGTCACAAAAACACAATGATCACACCATTATTCCTGGAGGCAGCCAAAATACCTAAGTGTCAATGGGCAAAGTCTTTACTATACAGAAAGCTCTTCAGGTCCTTCATGACTCCTTAGAGATGAGATTCACAACAGCTAAACACTCTTTTTAAGAGCAGAAAGAGGAAAAAACCCAAAACCAAGCATTTACTTAAAGCATGCTGACATTTGTCTGCAGCATATTTGATGGGCAGACAGTATGGGAGACAATTCTCTTGGCAATCTCATTTTGCATACTTTTTCCCTGAGATTTAGAACCCACATTCCGGGTTCCTGGAGAAGCTTTCCTTTCTTTAGTCTCCTTTGATGATCTTCATAGTTAAAATTACCTAAAAACATAAGAAGATACAGAAGCTGTTTATCTCCCTCTTCCCAGTACTCTGCAGGCTGAGCTCTGCCCTGTCAGTCTGGGCTACACAGCCCAGTAAAAAACCCCACTTGTCAGATCAGGGAGCTACAGATGGGTCCACACATCCTTCATCACCACTGATGTGTGGGAAGTGTGTGCTTGTTGGGGACTGGAATAAGATTTCAAAAACAGAATGGATTATTACCCATTAGAGGTATCTTGGATTCAACACAGTCACATATAGAGAACAACCAGTTCAAGCACCTGCTCCTCTCCATGCAGCTAAGCCTCCCAAATGAGAAATGACCAAATGAGTGCAGAGATTCACCACCTGACGTCTTGACTGCTGTGTGTCTAACTTAAGGATTACCTTAACTAGTTCTCCTCCCACTCCACCCAAGTCCAGCAAAAACAAGACAACAGTGTTTGCAGAACTCCAAATACGACAAGGGATAAAAATCCACATCCTTTTAAACTAAAATGCTTTTTCAAAAATTCACATTTCATGTTTTTAATGCATTTTTATTGATACAAACTGCAGTTAGGGGAAATAATTTTTCCTTCTGCACTGTCCTCAATGACCAGGTAACATACATTTTTAAATTCCAATCATTCATGACTCTTACCAAGGACATAAAAAAGCCTTAGATGTAGTATGACCTATCATCATATACCAGGAGAAAGAAATCAGCCACTTCCCATTTTGTTCTCATCTGCATGAAACAAGCAGAAGAACTAACATTTAGATGAGGCAGCCAAAGACCAGAGACAGTCTCACAGCCTACAGTGATGCATACATAGATTTTAAGATTAAGCCTGAATGCTTAAGGTAAATAAGACCTAGAGTTTCAACTATTTTACCTGAAGGAGGAAAAAAAAAAAAGGAAAAAGGAAGAACAATTAAAAATAACAGAAATCCAATTCCTAAGTCACCTAATTCATAAGCTGGTCCAAGAACTAAGAACATGATTCAAAATGCACTTGAATCAGTCTCACAGACAGAAACTGAACAGAAGAGATAATGAAAAACAAGCAAACAAAAAAACCTAAATGAACAACAAAGCACCACAAACAAAACTGCATTGAACAGTTTTTGGTTTAAAATGTAATTTCTCAAAATTAAAAACTGAAAATTGCATGGGTTTTTGAGTTTTATTGAAGACAATTTTTTTTGTGTGTGTGTGTGTGCAGTGAATGAAGAAAGAAAAGAGGAGAGGAAGTTTAAATTCCTTATGCTGATTGAAATTAAAAAGTGTTTTCCAAACAACAAAGCAGCAGCTGCTTCCTGAGACAATAAGGTAGTTAGCAAGAGAGGAGACAAACTGATTAACAATATACAGTAGCTGTTAATTTTTGACCATTAATGGGCCATTGAACAAATAACTTTCCCATACAACATGGAAGTGTTTTTCCTAGAGTTTGCACACAGAGCAGCACCCTTAGCAGTCACTGGGAGCAGTGGGGCTGGGCTCTTGGTGGCTCAATTAAACCATTTGTGATCCCTACATTTATACTTGCTTTTGCAGGTTCCATTCCTCACCTTGCAGTAAACCAGGACATTACCATACATCAATTAACATGTAACAAGAAACAATGGTATCTCTAAAATCTTCTCTGTAACACACTTGATGAAGAAACAATTTTTGTTTAAAAAAAAATCCAAGACCACCCTGTCATTATAAAGTTGTCATTAAAGAGCAAGTGTCTAGAATATAGTTACAGGAGAGTACCAGAAAATTTGAACTATTGGAAAAGGGTTTGCCAACAGTTTCCAGTCAACAGGTTTCAGGCAAGTTCTGTGTAACTCTTCCTTCTTCCCCCACCATGGCTCTTCTCTGGTCTTTTTCTCTTTAGTCTCTTAAGTAATTGCCTTGCTCAAGAGCATGAGAGGAGCCTGAACATAAATGCCACATTTAACACAAGACAAGGGAATGCTGGGAACTCTCTTGGAAAGAAGATGCAAAGGAGCATTTTAAAAGATAAGATTTCAGTGTCATGTTTGCTTTGTTCCTAGAGGATGGGAGGAGACTGGAAACAGAAAAGGCCACCTGGTGTCTCTGGACAAAATACTCAACTATCAGGCATATCATCAAAGCAGAGAAAACTTTTCAACAGAACTGGAATTTTAAGAGTCTAGGAACAAGAAGCCTTGCCCAAGTCTTTCCAAAGCGGAGCTGTCCTTTAAACTGCAAAGAATCCTTTCTGAAGGAGAGCTTCAGTGTGAATAAAGCCAAAGCTGGAAAACGAGGGGACTGCCCCAGCCATTTATTAATGTCAAATATGCTGCCTCATGAATCAGGGCAGTTTGTCTGTTTTGGAAGCCTTACAGAAAGCCCAGTGCACCTGGCTTGTTGAGCTCAGCATCAGGCTTTAGGCTGATCGGAGAGGATAGCTGCATTCTGTGTTCTGAATAGTTTGTCCTGCAAACAATTTTATTTTTTTTTACAGGCTTTTATTGAAGAGCCATCAGCAAACAGATCATGCAGAATTTGAACAATACACAGAATAGGGGGAGAGGGAGGAATCCACACAAGGCACAGCCCCAATTATTTGTCACTTCATAAGATCCAGCCAGTGCAAGTGTCACATTTGCTCTTCAAGAGAATAGCTTTGAAAGCTTTCTGATTTGAAAAAGCTAAGTATTTGTGGGGAATAGACACAAAACATACCCAGAGGGTTTTTTTGGCTACCATTATCACAGTGGCAGATATTTCAGATTGAGGACAAACAGCAAAGGAAGAAATAAAACCCTGATGCAGATTGTGCATGGTCAGGCAGTTACCAGCAGTGAGTCCAGGCACAGCCCTGACCATTTAGCACAGCACAGAATGGGAGAGCCATCAGAGGCAGATCTGAATAATAAACTGCCAGAAAACTAAGGGGAAAAAGAAGAAAAAAAGAAACCTATTTACTTCTTTTCCAGGATCAATTCCAAAAGATAAGGGCTGTTCAGTTTCCTTACAAATGACACGGCTGGTTTCCTCATGGCTTCTCTACCTCTCCACCAAATGTCACAGCAAGATGTGATTTCCATTTCCCCATTATCTCCATGCCCCTGCCATGACAGTTGAAACTAGCTGAGGGTGTCTGAAATTCAATCCCACTGAAGGCAGCAGGAGTTCCATCCCCCCACAGCATTGCTGTTTAATCCTCTGTATATATGCCAGCAGTCAGGACAACGCCCCAGCCCAGCAAGGGTCACCCACCACATCTAGAACAGGAACTCTTTTACTTTATGGTAAAGAGCAGTACCTTGGAAGAGGCGAAGAGGAAAGGAAGCCAGAGCAGGCAGCAAAACCCATGCATCAAAATTTATTATCTGAGAATGCTCTCCACCCATCTGCTGCCTGCTTCTTTCACACACACAACAGTTGGCACTGCCCCACGGGTGAGGAAGCAGGAATGAACTGCTGAAATGACCATGTGATGAGGTCTGGCCCTACTGCCAGCAAAGCCAGCAGAGTATGATGGGCACTGTTGTGGCAGTACCATCTCAGTGGCTGCGCATGGCCTTCTCAATCCACTGCTTCATGTAGCAGATTTCCAAGGCTCGGGCCTGTTGCACAGACAGGGGGTCCAAAGGGTTGCGGCTGCGCAGGTCCAGATGATGGGCTCCTTCTGGGATCACCACTGCCACGAGCGAATCTGTGATGTCCTGGGTCACCCCACCTGCGGACCAGGGGTCCAGGCCACCGTTGCTATAAGGAAAGAATACTTTATTAGGGGACATCTCAGCAGTCAGGAGCAGGGCTGCAGCTCATGTTGACATATCCACATTGGCCTTCAGCTAGGTTTTTGTGTGCACCAACAGAAACAGACCTTAGCCCTGTCTCAATGTCCCATGCCCACTTCTCTATTGAGAGGGGCCTTCTTCACAAAGTTATGGAGCTATTAGCAGCTTAAGCAAGGCTATGCTTCTGTCACTATCTTCTAATTCAGATAACCTGTAATAGTGCCACAGGCTCTGGAGATAGATCTACTGACACCTGTCACTCCCACAAAAGGTTCAAGTTCCTCTGTACCAAGCTATGTCCAATTTCCCAAATCAAAGAAAGCACTTTGCTTTCCCTTTTCACAGCCTGCATTAACCAGTAACCAACTGGACCTTTCAGAACATAATTTTCAAGAAGTTCTACCTATTACTGTCTCAGGTGGGTACTGACCTGGTTTTTCAAATAAATGCTTGAACCCTTCTGTTAGTCCCTTTATTTCTAAAAACAACCATATTAAAATAAAGCTTTTATGCCACAAGAAACTGTCTATAATGACTCTTCCTCTGTGACAGGGCTATTTAATATGATTTACTCCCCTTTCTCCCTCATCCCAAGTCAAAGAATTCCTTGCACTGCCTGGTCTATGGAGCAAACCAATGGCTGAAGAGGGATGTCTTTCATCCCTAGTTTTGGACTTGGCCCAGAAATCCCTACTATATCTTATTTTCTTTTACTACAAGGTTGTCCTAACATGTGGTCCATCTTTCTGCACACAATCACCCATATATTTATGAACTACCCACATTAAAACACTGGGCATACCTACAAAAAGAAAAATTAGAGATGATCAGTTGTATTTCAGTGTAAATTTTTAGGAGGACCCAAGAAACAGCCTTCCATCCATCCAGCAGCACCAGAAAAATAAAGAAATAATATGCAGAAATGTTTTGTAGAAATAAGAGAGTAAAAACCTGATGGGGTCTGAACTAATACCTTGTTTCTCCATTGAAAACAAAACAAACAAAAAACCACAACCCCCAAAAAACCCATAACAAGTATGTTGAATCTCTGCAGTTATTTTCAGTTGCTCTAAATATGACTTAAGAGACGAGAAATATTTTGTACCTACAGAACAAAAAGCATAACAGAGCTGATCAATAATCAAAAAGTATTTGATTTAAAAGGTTGCCTGAATCAGCAGAGCACCTTGGCAACAGGGGGATGAGTTGCTGAGAGACCCAAGACGCACATGAACTTGGATCTTTTGGCCCCAATCATGTGGAAACTAAGCTTTCCACAAGAAAATAACACTGTCTCTGGTTTTTCTGGGAACTTTTGGCTGCAACCTCTGTGGCTCCTGCCAAATGACGGCACCAGAGACACTGGTACAGGTTGGGAAGTGATACTTGCTGACAGGAAGACAGATGGAGATAAATAATCCATTCCAGTTGGTACTGAATTATGTGTTAGAACTAAACATGCCTCAGGAAAACTCAGCTGCCTATTGTACAGGAAGGAATTTCCTGGTGTAAATAGAAGTAAAATAAAAGAATAAAAAAAGTCAGCCATTCCTTTCTAGCAGTGGCCAGGCATGCAGGGCTTCAGAAAATACACCTAATGCAAAATATCAGTATTCCAGTCCTGCTTTCAATTTATCATGTTTCCTTGTCAGTGTAAACAGGGTCTTGCCCATCCCACAGCAAATAGGTCCCTTTTCTATTATCTCTTCAGAGCTTCCTCAGCCCTCCAGCCCTGCCCAGAACAAGGAGAGGTTTTACAATCTTACCAATGATGTCTGTGCATCCATTTTTAACAGGCCCACTCTCCACAACAACGAAATTTCCTTTTATAACTTGTTTCTCTCACCTTTTCTCTTCAGGCAGGTATGGTTCTGATTTCTTTTCCTCTATTTTTATGTTAATAATTCTCTCTTCTACATAGCTGCAGTAGTTCTCAAAGCAGAGCTTTCACTTTCTGCCCCTCTCTTGCCAGTGTAGAACTGGCTAGCTGGGTGCCCTACCTGAGAAGCACACAAGCCATATGTGATCCACCCAAACTGGTAAGTACCAATTTTTAGACTGCACACACCAAATTACATCCTGTTTGATATAACCTGGGCTAGTTTTGACTACCACAGTACTACCAACGGCTACAAGCTGTCTGCCCTCACATGTGAAGAGCATCAAAATGCCATTTTCATCCCTGTGCAGCATTTCCACACCAGGTACACAGCACATTCCAGTAAAAAACATCTGCAGTGGAAATTGCTGGAAGGGGCAAACAGGGCTCTGAAAGCCCCAGTTTCCTCAAACTAGTGTAAAGGTGTGCTGCCTAGGATAGGCAAGCAATGCTGGCCTACAGCCTGAGTAGCCACTCACACAATACACACCTCCAGCAAGGTTCCGAAGGGGCAGTGTGGATTCCTGCATCGATACCATACAACGTGGTGCAGAGCAAGACTTGCAGAGTGATGCACTGCTCACAGGGGGAGAAATGGCAATGCCAGTTTAAGCATCCTGGCCAAATCCTGCTGCGGCCAGATAAATCCACCCTACGCTGGTTCTCTTTAGATGGAGTTTTCTTCCCTTCCTGCACCAAACTGTTGTGCAAGTTGTCTGACACTTGAAGCCCAGTGCTTTTTGCCCCACGGGGAGCTGCATCCCCTGGTAAACGTAAGGGTATTTTCTGTAAAGCTCTCTGCAGTGTTTGAGGATAAAAGGCTCTTATATAAAATGTACAGTGCTGACAAAGTATTTGTTCAAAGAGAAACAACCCAGCTTGAGATCCAAAGCTTTGTGTGTACAGCACTTCATTCATCTGGTTGCTTTCAAGTTTTTCTCATTTCAAGCTCCTTCAGCTGGCATAAATTCTTAAACACTTATTTAGATTTGTTTGCTTGTCTATCCCTTACAAAACAGATTTCTACTGTACAGTGCCGTGAAGCCTTGGAAAGAAGCAACACTCTGCAGAAATTAAGTAAAACCAACATTATTTTTTTTTTCTATTAAGAAGCTACCCAAAAAGGGTGGAATTTCTCACTCTGGAGCAGATATCCTGCTGGGACAGAAACAGCAAGAGGCAAACAGGAGGAAAGCAAAAGGCCTTTGGAATCAAAAAGACTAATGCTAACAGCTAAAATCCAGAGAATAATCCCCAATTCAAGTGAGGACTTTCTACTTTTAAAATACACACCTATTTACCAAATCCAACAGTCTAATTCTGAGTTTTGTTTAAAGAAGTAGCAGGGGTTGTGGTGGTTTGTGGTTTTTTGGTTTGGTTGGGGTTTGGCTTTTTTTTGTTGTTGTTGTTTTGGTTGTGATTGTCATTGTTTAGTTTGATTTTTTTATTTTTTTTTAATTTGAAAAGGCCCTGCACTATTTTAACCAGAGCAGAGAGAAATATATACCCAGGAGCTGCCTGCAGTGAGCAATCAGTACAGCAAGTCAGAACTCCTGAAGCACAGGCTTCAAAAGGATTTATTGATGTTCCTCCTACCACATAACAACCTGAAAAGCAGCCAGTACTTAGCTGGTCAAAATTTTTTATCACCTCACAACAAAAGTACAGCTATATGAACCAGTCTTTAAAGGAAGAAGAGCTTAAAAGTAAGCAAAGTGAAGGCTGAGCAGAGAGCAAGCAGCATGTACTAATTTTTGCACTGGAGAGAAATAGTCCTTTCACTTTTTGTCCATGTACAAAGGTCTTGCAGACCAATTTCTGCTGCATTATTACCCATATGCCTTGCTAGAACAGAAACATCTACTTGCAGTTGGATCTTATGCAAGTTTGTTGAAACTTGCCTGATTACCACTAAATTAAAAGGGCAATTGGCAGTAGTAGGAAAGCTCCCCAAGTTACTTCCCCCTCTTTTCTGTAGCAAAGGGAAAAAGGAATGTGACGCCAGCCCCTCCACAAGGCTATCACCCAGAGCAACAATTTTAGTGCCCGAGATTCTGTGTTATAGCCAGAGCTTGTTTAGACTTTCCTTTTATGAAGAGACAGTGATTTGGCTTCATAAAAGCTAGATGGATTTACCAGCATGGGAAACCTGGACTTTGGCCACAAGATAAAGATGTCAGGACGAGGGGTAATGGCTTCAAGTTGCGCCAAGGGAAATTTTGGGTAGATATCAGGAAGAATTTCTTTACAGAGAGGGTGGTTAGGCATTGGAATGGGCTGCCCAGGGAAGTGGTGGAGTCCCCATCCCTGGAGGTGTTTAAGAGTCCTTCCAGCCCCTAATTTCTGTGATTCTGTGATTCTGTGAAGAGTCGCGTAGATGTGGTGCTGGGGGACATGGTTTAGGGACCCTGGCAGTGTAGAGTTAATGGCTGGACTTGATGATCTTGAAGGTCTCTTCCAGACAAATCATTCTATGATAAGGAATCCATGTGGGAAGAAAATTACATTTGGCAGAATCCCAACCCAGATTCTTCCTTTAGAGTCACACAGGCAGTGACAGAACAGTTGGCCTCTTTGGCCACTGCAGTTAGACCATTTTACTCTCAAGAGCAACACAACCCATGTCCATCATTTATTCAGCTGGAGTGTTGAAGACAGATCCTTTTGTTACTGTTAAGGCAGGCACTCTGCACTGACAACCCAAACTGGTGTAAGACGCTAGTCTACAAGCTGAAACAAGACTCACCTGAAGACAATGTTGCTGTGCGAACTGATGTTTTTCCCTCCATACACAGAAAGCATCCAAGAGGGGCGAGGTCTCACTCCCCACTGCCTGTAACACTCTTCTGAAAGTGCATCAAAGTCCCATTTCTGAGGTTCAAACATGTCATTAACACCATCACTGCACATGGGCATCACCATTTCAGTGCAAGCCTGAAAGAAAGAGGAGGGCAATGAGATGGATTTCCAGGATACTATTCAATAGCTGTTAGTGCAGTATTTAAATAAATAAACTCAAACAGGATTTGACCAGTAATTACTATGAAACTGTCATGGAACCATGTAGGTTGGAAAAGACCCTTCATTAATCACCGAATCCAACCATTAACCTGACACTAACAAGTCCGCCACTAAATCGTGTCCATCAGCACCACATATTTGTGTCTTTTAAAGACTCACAGTGATGGTAACTAAAACACTTTCTGGGCAGCTGATTGACAACACTTTCCATCAATAAATTTTTCCAGGTAAACTACATCCAGAGCCTTTCCCTCATTCATTAAGAGGGTCATAGCTAAGCCTGATCACCTGATTGTCCTGTATGTGCTGTGTGATGGCACTCAAAGTGATCTGCTCCATAAAACTCCCCCAGCACAGAGGCCCAACTGACAGGCCTATAGTTCCCAGATGCTCCTTCCAGCCCTTTTTATATATGGACCAGAACACAGATACCAAGTAGAAGTCTTATCTTTCACACAAAGTATTCTTTGACACCTTAGTGAGACTACCTAAAATACAAAACAAATTATATCCTGGCACCATAGTCTCCACAATGGCAATTAATGTAACTCACAGCCTGTTCCTACTTGCTCCCTTTCCCATGCACCTTCAGAAGCTGGAAGCAGCTGAGCTGCGGAGTGGATGTGTTGTTTTGATGAGCCCAGCTGCCATATGCTTTGTTACCCATATGGTGTTTCCCTCCCCTTTCTCAGAGGCCAACTTATAAAGCCTCCACAACTCCTGGAGCTGTCCAGAATTATATAGGAGACAGTAGCCAAGAGTAGATAGTCACAACCTGAACACCATTTTTAACACACTGCTTTTGGAAACAGCTGCCCTGCTCCTCAGAAGACTGACTGTATAACTGTGTTGCATGTGCTTAGTAAATGGAATGAGAAGAACAGAATGCCCTGGACCCCTTATCACAGGAATACGTATCTTCATTACCTATTTGATGGGAAAGGTTGGGTCTCAGTGAGCTACAGGATAAATGGCTTTAGTTGAAAGAAATTAATATCAACATATCCTGACATATTTGCTTGCACAAATTGAGGTGGACAGCTAGGATAGGAGGATTTGAAGACCAAGATGCTGTTGTTGTTGATTTTCAGTCAATATGAAGAGCTGAAACTCAATAGTTAGACAATTAAGGAAACCTAAACCTGGGAAAGCTGTTTCTCTTTTGTGCCTTACCTTTCCCACTACAATCGTATTTGATACATGCCTACATTTGTTATCACTACATCAATTACATCTGGTGCAATATATTAACAATTAAATGACTTACAATTTTCAACTCTAGCCAGAAAACCTCACAGAGTTCCAAATTAAAAAGGACAGAATGCATACCTGATAGTACCAACCCAACTGGCCGAGATTCTTTGTTGCAGTTTCAGACATGTCTAAGCATGAAGCTGCTCCTGAATAATTGTAGTATAAATTTACTGCCTGAAAAACATTCTGCAGCAACAATTTGTCAGAGAGACTGGGATCCTTCAAGAACTTGCAGACTTCCTGCAATGAAGAGAGAAGGGGAGGGTCTAAATCTGCAAGAAAAAAAATATTAATACATGATACCTGATGGGATATCAATTTATTTTCAAAGTACAGTCAGACCAAATTGCAGGGAAATTCAGCGCCTTAAAACAGTACTTCAAGAAAATAGAAATCTTGGAGAAAGAACTGCAGCTAAACAGAACTATACAAGTGAGGGTCTGCAAGTGTGAGACATTGTTCTGCTTTGAGAAGTGACCCTGTAGGTACATTTGTGGGGATCCACATGTCCTCTCTCACTAGCCCTCCCACATCAAGGACTTTCTCTTAAATTGCAAGCTCTGCCAGCTAAGCTTGGCATCAGAAGCTCTAATTGCATGTGTTTTCTGTGCAGCATTTCTCCTCAAGAAAAAACTCTGCAAGACAGCTGGGGTTTTTCAGCCACCCAGGCACTTTTCTTCTTCTGGGCTCTTTGATGCAACCTGTTAGTCCTACAAGAGGCAGTTAGCCAACAAAGCAGTTGATGAACAAGAAAATACTGCCCTGGTTCTCTTTTTTCAGCCATGTTGGTTCTCCAGAACAAAACGTAAGGGGAAAAAGTGCAGGCTAGGGGGAGAAAAGAGATTTAGTTAAACCAAATGGTCAATTCTATAAGACTGTGATTCTCAATTACCTGTATAGGCCATGCTGGCAGAGGCTGCAAGAAGTCAGCTTCATAGGGATAGTTCACCATAGCCAAGTTTATCCATGTTTCACTCAGCCAATTTTTCAACACAGCAGCATCCTTAAGGTTTTTTAATGGGCTGCACAAACGAAATGTGCTGGAAAGCCACTGTAAACCTGCATCTATAACAACAACAACAGTTTATTTAATGTATTGTACCATTAACACATAGGTCAGCTGTGCTGCTGCTAAAATGTATTTTCACTCAGCCTAAGTAATTTGGTGAAATTGTTCCACATACATACAAGCATGGGAGATCCATTTTAGTCAGCACTTCTAAGTGAAGGGAAATATAAAGTAACAACATCTAAACCCACAGATTTATAAGACAATTGGCATTTTTTGACAGAAGTAACATCAGGGCCTGCTTCTTTCAATTAAAACAAAACTTCAAACCAGCTAGCTCACAGTGCAAGGACTATTAATACGCAGATCTCCTGTGACTCTCCTGGCTTTTTCTTTCACTATTTTGTCTGCTCTAGAACTCACCCAATTCAGCTTCCTTGATTTTAATTAACTAACTCATCATACCAGGCTTTCTCTTTAGGACAATAAACTGAAGTATCAAGGGTTTTTGTTGTTTTGTGGGTTTTTTTTAATTAAATTCCTTTGCTGTACAGTAACCTCATCTTATATACAATCACAGACTTGGAAAATACCCTTTAAGATCATCAAGTCCAACCATTAACCTGACATTGTCAAGTCCACCACTAAACCATGTCACTAAGCACCATTTCTACCCATCTTTTAAATACCTTCAGGGATGGTGACTCCACCACTGCCCTGGGCAGCCTGTTCCAATACTTAACAACCCTTTTGCTTTAGAATTTTTTTCCCAATATCCAATCTAAACCTCCCCTGCTGCAACTTGAGGCCATTTCCTCTTGTCCTGTAATTTGTTACCTGGAAAAAAAAAAAATGATAAACACCTACCATGCTACAACCTACTTTCAGGTAATTGTAGAAATATAGTGTCATTTAGGTTGCAAAATACCTTTAAGATCATGAAGCCCAACCGAGTCCCTAGCACTGGATGCATAAGGATTGCAATGTATACCTGACTGATATACACTATTGGTTGTATGAAACTCTTTTAGTGTAACAACTATCTGGCCTACTTTGTCAGAAAAGAATATAAGCCCTGATGTTCTGATCTGGAATCAGCTTCTTCTGACCTCAGGGATGTTTGGACCTGGGTTATGAATCATGTCAGGTCTGAACAAAGCCTGTGATCCAACAAAGCAGGCATTTTAAAAAATAACATTCATCTGGCATTTTTCAGTACTAACAATAGAGTTTAAAAAAACCCAATACATACACAGGTGAAAGCCACAGCACAAGCTTGCTCATTTTATGAAGTCATAAATGAAGCCTGAACATTATGACCCTTTGAAAAGGTATTGGTGAGGTCTTACCAGTTGATGAAAGGCGGTTAATGGCATTCCAGGAGTTCCGGATGCTTTCTGCACAGCCTGCCCCACTCATTTGGAAATCATTGGTCACTATGCTGAAATAGGTGCCACATGGAACCAGATCACCAAACTGCCAGATTGGGGCAGAGGCTGCTAGAGCTCTGGAAAGGACATAAAAAGGTGTGAAGCCTTGCAAAGTGAATTGCTATCTTCTGGTTAATACCTTCCCCACACCCACTATCCAAATGGCCTTCATGATTCAGCTTGGACATCGAGCCCTAGGCAAACCAAACATTAATGTTGCAGAACTATTCCATAGGTCTGCATGCAAAGGCTGCTGAAGCCTGCATGTCCTGGACACTTGTACAAAGATAGAATAAATACATAAAGTAGAAACTAAAACTTGCTTGGTTACTTCTTTTTCATTCTCAACTAGCATCTAGGTCTGTTTCACTACGCGTTGTGCAATCTCAAATGAAGAGAGGCCCTGCCCACAAAAGCCTACTGTCTAGCAAAGGTAGGGGAATGCCAGTTTTGTTCCAAAGAAGGGAACTAAGGCACAGAAGAGATTAAAGACTGCCTCAAGACACCAGGAAAATTAGGTGCAAAGTCAGTGTTCATAATAATTTTTTTACAAAACTAACAAACAGCTCATAAAATATCCAGTACCTGCTGATCTATAGCTATCTGTATTAGGGAAACAATGCATTTTCCCAAATTCAAGGTACCTTAATTCCTTCTCCCAGTAGTGAAAAATTCAAGACAGATTAAATTATGGTACTTCTCCCAGCACTGCAATATTTATAGCATGGAAGTAGCAAATGCCTGCTTTGTGCTTGAGCAGGATAAGTACACTCACCCAACTACCACATGGGGGTACTTCATCCTAAACCAGGCTGCAAGCATTCCTCCATAGGATCCTCCTATAGCTATGACAGGACTGTAATGGGCTCCTACAATGGTCGTCTTTAAGTGCTCAATTAGTACTGCAAAGTCTGCCAGAGCTTGTTCTGATGTCAAGTAATTCAGATGCTTGGAGTCCTGAGAAAAAGAAAACAGGTTATAAGCATGGGAGTGATTTCCAACATCAGTCTTCCAAAGCAGCTGTAGAGATCTAAATCTGTGCCTGGTAATAAATGAAAGATTCTTTGCAGGTGTCCCTTGAAGTACTAAAAAAATGACAGGTTTGTTTTGTTTTATCTTAGAACTGATATTTACAAAAATACAGTAGTCGTGGAGTTCTAGCACATTTAATTCTGACTCAGACCAACAGTCATTACACTTGCAAGAATTACAACGGGTAGAATAATGTTTGTATAGAACACATGTGAGGAAGACAAAAGAACACACTTACACTGAAAGACTCATTCCCAAAGGGCAAAGATTCTCCATAATACCTGTGTTCAGCAAATACTAACATAGCATTAAGTTCTTCAGCCACATCCCACATAAAACCCTAGTTGAAGGAAAAAAAAAACAACATTTAGATATGTTGACTCAATTGTTTTCAAAGTCTCTAAGTCTGGTGTATTCCAACTCTTACTGTTTGATTAAAAGCTGTAACTATCAGAATACAGCTAGAAAGAGAGAAATTTGGTTCTGAAGTATCACTAAAGAAACAAGAAACAGATATCCACCCAGAGACAGGGACACATGCTAAGAAGATATGTATATTTTAATGCTGAAAAACATTATGCAATATTGTTTTGGGAGCACACACAGGCAATCCCAACAGAACTCCTATGACATATGCTTAATCCATAGGAAATACAAAACCCCTAATGAAGGAAAGCAATGCATTTGCATTACAACAGCATTACAGAAACCACAAAATTTGCCTGGCAAATAAGCAATAATCCAGAGCATTGCAATGCACTTATCTTCAACTAATAACTACAAATTGTTATTACTTGTTGACAGCATCTTGTTACCACCAGTTACAGAAACAGGCAGACAGAGATCGCCTGCTGACAGAACCAAGTGTGTAAGCATTCCCTGGTTGCTTTGAGCTCAGCACATGCAACCTCCTGTTGTGTTACTGGACTTTGTGTCTAAGTAGCTGAAAAATACCCACACTCTATTCTGCATTTGTATCAGCCAAGGAAGTAAAAAATTCCACAGATCTTACCAGAGAACAAGAATCCTCTCTGATTTCTAGACCGTTCCATTTCACTTCACAGTTTTCTTACAAGGAAAAAACCCCAAACCATCAAACCTTCCCATTGTGCTTGAGGAATGTGCAGCATACAGATAGGTGTAATTTGGTCCAAAATTTTGCATTGTGGCACCTTATAGTATTTTCATCTATAAATTTTCTTTGCTACTCCCAGAAGCTAATACAACTGCATCCCTTTCATTTCTATGGGCTTCAAATAGGACCCTGAATCCCCAAAACTTTCTGTTCTTCAGCTTCCTCTTCCTCCTGTAATGATCATAACAACCCTTACAAACTTCTCTTGAAATTATATTCTGACACTCCTTATTTTTGCAGTACATTACTACTGGAAAGAAGGACTCTAATTCAAGAATCATGGATCTTATTTTCTACAAACCGTATTGTTGCAGAACCATGTGATGTCTCCTTCATTGCCAGTATAGAACAGTATTGGTCCATTGTCTTTCTTCCAGTACTGGTCTGCTACTAGATACCGCTGCTGGAATGTAAGATTTTCATCAAATCCAAAGTGATCAATCTGTGAGAACAAGGAACAGCCACAAGTTCAGAAAGACAAAATAGATTATGGAGTCCACTGGAAGCAATGACAGTCACTTTGCAGATAAAAACCAAACCAAACATAACAAAACCAAATCAAAACAAAACCCAGAACAAACCACCACCAAAGAAAAGCGAAAGAGTTTTACTTATATATATATGTATAACTGATTTAGTTTGTATTCTAGACATCAAAATTCTTGCACTTTATTAAAGAAACCAGGCAAAATTACATGTTTGTATGCTGAAGGGGAAATGTTATTTTCAGCTATCAAAAAAAACCCAAATCCATACCCTTTTTACATTATCATACTTAACATGAGATGCTCTAAATATATTTAGGAAATCAGACAAATCTGATGAGGGATCAAGAAGTATGTGATACAATAAAACTTGATCAACAAGTAAAAAGAGTCATTGTCCTGCAGGGTTTTGCGGCTGGGGAAAATTCCACACAGTAGCTTGCCAATTCTGGCTTCCACCAACACAAAGCATCATCTTTCCCCTTTCTAGTTTCTTGCTGGCGGTAGCAGTCTGACATCTGCTGGCTTGAACATCCCTGCCTACCTTCTGCCTTTACACTGACAAGTGTTCCAAGTGTCTAAGATGCTCCAGGAACCGAACTTTCACATTTCCAGCTTTGAGAACATCTGCAAATTAGCATTAAAAGGAGCAAATCACGCACAAATCTAAGCGCTCGCTGCTAACAGAATTGCTCTGCAGATTCCTCCAGGCACCTCGGGAAAGCCTAGAGCTGCAAGATCCACCTACTCCACCCCACGTACTTAAATTTGCTTTGGGTCACAGCACAGGAACTTATCTAAAATAGACAAGCTGCTGCAAAATGCCTTTTCCAAACCCTCTCCCAGCTTCCTCACTCTTGGAGTGGGAGGACAGCGGTGTGCAGCTCACCGCTAGCAGATCAGCAGGAGCAGGTGGATGTCTGTGCGTGGTGTTGACAGACACCATCCTCACCCAGAATGAGTTAACTGCAGTGACTGCTTCCAGATCCAAAGAAAACTCATTTACACATGTTCTACAGTTTTGCTCAGGGGGACCATTTACTACTTACAGGTACATGTGATGTAATCATGCACGTATTTAAGGGATCTTTCACTGAGAAGTGCTGACAACACCACGCTGGGCTTATTTTACACTGACAACCACCCTCTCCTTTTTCCTTTGCAAAGTTGTTACTAATTTTGGTTTCACTTTCCACATCAAGCATACTCAAGAGTGAGTAAATGTAAAGAAGTGTAACAAGGTCAGCAAGACCACAGGACAATTAAAGAGAAGAATTAGAAAAGGCACATCTAATAAAAATCACAGTATAGTTTAATAAGCTCCAACACTATGTACAGCTAATACATCTTTTGTTACAGGTCTGTTTGTAAAGGAGAGCAGTATCATTTTCTATTTAGTTTTTCTGGTTAGCCTGCTAGCCTGAGATAAGGAAAACAAACATGCTCCTGTGTCCTGTCTGCCTGTTACTGGAACCAGCTAAAATCAAACACTTAGGGCATCTGCATCCTTCCTGCCTGAAGACACTGGGTCAACTACAAGAATATACCTCAAAAGTATTCAACTTTCCTGAACTACAAAGATGAGTACCAAAATGTTCTTAGTGCAGGCAGCTAATATGGAACAGTTGAAAAATAGAGAGAAGGGATAAAAAACCACTAGTTTAATAGATAAGCATTCTTTTGTCACAAGGCTAAGGTTATTCAGTGGGGTATCTGAACAGATTCTAAAGCCCATCTTAATGTTCCTACTCCACAGGAGCTTGAAAATTAGGATAATATTCCAATGTGAATATATATTCCTAAACAGCTAATTTTTGTTTAGAGATATAGTTTACTATGTGATCTGTCAGTCTCCTCCCACAAAGCAACTCCCAAAACCTCAATGCTCTAGTGAGTCTGCCTCTCAGTACTGAAAGGGAGAAAAGGACAGGAACTTAATTTTTCTTTTGCTGGTGTTAGTAAGCACATTGATCAGTGCCATGATTCTCAATCTTGACTCTGATCCACTTGTAGACTCACTGCCATCAGTCACATTCTCCTTTTCCATTCCTCCTTCAATCTGTAAAATTTTGATAGCCTTACAGCAGCTAAACTGCCCCTGTTCATTATGTCCATAATATATCCAACCATGGACATGTGCAAGATCCCAAGCAGAAAGGACAAAAGCCCAGACTTATTCAGAAAATAAAAGTAAAATTCACAAGTACCTATTACTCAACTCCTTTATTGCTAGATGATGGCTCTTTATACCATGTAGTACCTTGTCTCTGCAAGGTACACATAACATGACTAAAAATCCCTAATGCTTGTAAAGCAGACAGAAAGAGATCACAACTGTTGGTTATTGCCAAGAAGGTAAAAGAAAAACAAATCTTAATTCAGAACATAAAACAAGAGTTTTGAGATGCCTCAAGGAGTATCTTCTCAGAAGAGTAAAAACTGTTTGAAAAATGTACTAAGAGGGAAGAAGCTTAAGAATCAATACAAAATTGTGAAGTGCAAGGTTTGGACAGAAAGGGAAACCTGTTGCTCAGGACCAGCAGATGGAGCTGCTGCTGTGTAGCCAAACTGCGCCGCGGGAACTCAAAGAGAGATGCAATAAGAGCTGCTGCTTCTCATTCAACAAGTGCTTTCTGTCACCATCCTTTACAGAACAGGTATGAAAACAAGTAATAAACCCCACAGACTGTGAGAAGTGCACTTCACAATTCAGATCATCCAGATTTTTTCTGAGGGCTTTTTTTGTTTTTTTCTTGTCAGATTTCATTAAAAAGTTAAATTAGAAACTTTATTTTCCACACTTAGACAAAAGTAGTTTGACAAAAGCATTGACTTCTGCAATCTGACTTCCTTAGAATAGCCCACAACGGCAAAAGAAAAAAAACCCAAACATTTTAGTACACATTTTAACAATACCGTAACTGTTGGTTAAAACTAACAATGGTAAAAGTTTACTAGCACGTATGAGGTTTTCTCCAATTACAGTTTTCACAATTACAAATGCCAAGATGTCAGCAGTAAGTGTAAGGTCCTGAGCAACCTATCACAGCTTTGAAGTTGGCTCTGCTTTGAGGGGGAGGCTGAACCAGATAACATACAGAGTCCCCTTCCAAAACTAAACTACTCTAGGATCAATCCAAACCAATTATATAGCCTAAAGGTTGTAGTTTCTGTAAACAGGACTGCTCAGCAAACTTGGTTACAAATGAGAATACAGTCAGCAGCAGTAATACAACAGCACTGCTTTACAAATGAAGTATAGTGTACATAAAACACCTTGACACAAAAACAGTCATTTTGATACTAATAAAAGTAAGGATACAAATAGAAAATGGATAAGGCAAACTTTTGTCAGCTGAAGTAGGCAAAATGGCCTTTGGAGAGCTACACTTGTGAGACAAAGAGAACAACAAAATTTCAGTTCCATGTACTAAAATCTTCACAATCCTTGTTTGATTAAAAAAGGAGTTGAAAGGATTGATATCCCTGGTTGATACACAGAAATTTTACTAGTATATCTTTTTACTTGTATTTTTTGTATTATATAGTACACTTGCTTGTATTCTTATATTAGCCTTACTTGCATAGTTTAGTCATCTGTTAGGTAGAGTTGATAATAAGAAACATAACTTCTTGCTGGCAAAAGTCAACCAGGCCTTGAGATGGTATGTTATGCCTGAGCACCTCTGGTAACAAGAGACATCAAGGTAAGTGCAGAAGAGGATGATATACACCTGGGAACTAATTTAAACTGACCTTCTTGAAGCATCCTAGGGCCAAAGGATGGATAACTCCATGACCATGTATGGGCAAAGGAAACACAAAAGTCAACTAGCAGACAGTGTAAGGATGACTACAAACCACCACCAGAGAGGGAAAAGACCCTAACCCTAATTTTATTAGGAAGGCTTGGACTATGAATTCCAGGAAACCATTAGCATAACACTGCCCTTTCCAGGAAGTCTGATGCCTATGTATGTTTTCTCTCTATGTGAGCTGGGGTGTTCTGCTGATTCATTGGAGTACTCTGGTGGAGTGCTGCCCAGCACTGCAATAAAAAATACTGCTTAATAACAGCTCTGACCTTATTGGGCATTTCTCTCCAAATCCTTACCCAGCTGCACCTCACTGAGGAGTGTTAGAAAGCAAGGGGGTTTGGAAGATCTGAATTTTGCTTTGGAATCACCATGTATTTTCCTGCATATCTTTGAGTCTCAAGACTTACAAAGCATTTGGGGAAAACACACAACAGACTGCTTAAGAGGCAGACAGTGCCAGATGGAGGACTGCAGCACAGCTGCTGAGAGCCACACTCTCCAAGTTCAATTAGAAACAAAAATAGGCAGAATGAGACACTGTGCCCAAGAGGCTGATGAGGCTCCAGACTGAAGGCTCAAGTCAGCAGCTTTGATCCTTTATCTCACTTTACTTCTACAGTGAAGCTCAAAGGCTGAGGATGAGAAGCCTTCTCCACACCAGCCCACTGAAAAAACCCCATTAGAAGGAAGGGGCAAAACCCACCTTACTGCCTTAGTCTCGCCATATGGGGCACATTTCTTTGGCTTTACCTTATGTGTGCACATCCATCATGTGCTTTTGTTGAGTTCTCAAAGATGGCTTATCTCAGGATAGGGTTTTTAAATGTGCTTTTTTTGTGTGTGTGTGTGATTTTAGAAGTCCATCTAAAATAAAACAAGTCACTCTGCCACACATGTTCCCTGGGGAGGTGACAAATAAAAGGCACAACAGATGGTAGCTGTTGTACAGATGTTAGTCTGCTTAATATACTCCTGAATACTCCCGAAAGTATTCGGGAACTATGGCAATGAGTGAAGTACAACGACAAAACAGGACATGTGGGCTAAAACCCACTTCCTTCTGAGCAGCACCTTAAGGTCACTAGTGATTACAGGGACAGAACAGCAAATCCAAGCTTTTGCCAAAAGAAGACTACAATGCACACAGCAGCTTCTACCCAAGAGCATTTAATATCATTCAGGGTGGCAAGTCTGCACATGATAGTTTGTCAAAATTGCGTCTGAAAGCTTCTCTGTCATACCTTGACTTTTGATCCTCTATGCAATAGCTTCTGTTTTCCCAAACTTTGATATTTCATACAAAATCAACTCAGTTTTACTGGTGAGAAGCCAGGGGATTTTTAGAGTCATGCTCCATATGTTCAAAGAGTTGTTTTGAGCGCTCATCCTGTCTGAATTATTTCCCGAGGACAGAAAGACACAGGACAGTCTGAGGATATCCTCCTGTGTGAACTGCAGTGTGGGCAGCAGCCTCTTTAGGTTTTCACTAATGTGTTTCTTTTCCTGGTTCTACTCCTGACAGGCTGGGGGACTCCAGTCAGATGGCCCATTAGCTTTGTCTCCTCTTAGGATCTTTGTTTCCTCTATTTATGTTGCAAATTCATGAGGACAGTGTCATTTTTGTACAGCACCATACTCAAGGGGTGAATGCACTGCACATAGTAGTACATACATATTATAAAAGTACTACTACATATAATTAAATATTCAAGCTCATAAAAACCATTGTAGCAGTAGAGTACTACTGAGACAAAAAAAAAAACATAAACCAAAACCCCCAAAAGCAAGAAAATATAACGAAAAATAAATAAATAAATAAATCTAATAATTAAAAAAGAAAATAAACTCAAACACTAAGTTTATCTTCATAGTAGGGGAGACAGAACCTGAAAAGAAAGCTAAATAAAAGGCAGCTTTAAAAAAAAAAAGTCTCCTTCCCTGAGACTATAGTAGTTGCTTTGTTTCCTCCTATGGCACATTAATGTGTATCACAGCCTGCCAGGACTGTGGCTTAATTTCACCAGCAGCTGGTAAGATTCTCCCAGTCTGTCCCTGTTAGTTACAAAAAAATAGAAGAAAAAAGACATTAAAATCAAGGTTAGCTTTCTTCTTTTTTTTTTTTTTTTCCATTTTTAAATGCAAGGAATTAGGTGTTTCTTGATTTTTAAACTGATGATCCCTGCGCAAGGTACAGGAGAGACTGAAAATTAGCACCAGTCTGTTGAAATCCATAATCATTTGATGCTCTGTGAAGAGCAGGAAGGTGTAAACTGCACCTTCTTGCATCAGGCTATGTTAAACCACTAACTTGAAAGTCCTACACAAATAATATAAGAAAATTGGAAGACATGGCCTCTTTGTAATCTTCCACACACCCTGTAACTGTGACGGTTTGTTCACTTGATTTTATTTCGTTATCTGTTACATTTAACAAAACATACAGACGTAAGTTTAGCAAAACATACAGAGGTAAATTAACCATCAGCCAGCAATGAACCCTTGTGGCCAAGAAAGCCAATGGCACCCTGAGGTGCATTAAGAGTGTGGCCAGGAGGTTCTCCTTCCTCTCTACTCTGCACTAGTGAGGCTATATATGGAGTGTTGTGGCCCCTTCTGGGCTCCCTAGTTCAAGAGACAGGGAACTACTGAAGAGTCCAACAGAGCTACAAAGATGGTTAGGGGACTGGAACATCTCTTACAAGAAAAGGCTGAGACCAGGGGCTGTCTGGCCTGCAGAAGACAAGAGGGGATTTTATCGGCGCTTATCAATATATAAAGGGTGTCGAGAGGATGGGGCCAGACTCTTTTCAAGTGGAGCTCGGCAACCGGACAAGGGGCAACAGACACAAACTGCAACACAAGAAGTTTCATCTGAACAGAAGGAAAAAGTTACTGACTTGAGGGTTTCAGAGCCTGGAACAGGCTGTCCAGGGAGGTTCTTGACTCTCCTCCAGAGACTTTCAAGACCTGCCTGGATCTGTTCCTGTGTGGCCTGCCCTGGGTGATCCTGCACTGGCAGGGGTTTGGACTTAATGATCTCCAGAGGTCCCTTCCAACCCCTAACACTGTGATTACAATGCACATGCTTTTTGCCTATTGAGTTCAACTTCTATTCTACTAGTGCTGGTCTAGAGCAACAGTTGCCAATTTTTCCTTGTCTGGATCTATATTTCAGCAAATACGCTCCTAAAGCAACTGCAGGTTGAATATCCTTGTAATGGAGGGATCTCTTCCATTGTGACTGTGTCTTTGTGAACACACTGGCCTTTGACTAGAATCACGCTTCATGTATTTCACTCAAGCTTCTTTTGTGCTGCAGAAGCCATGTCACCTGCTCTTAGGAGACTGCAACTGTTTAAGGAAGTTTGTTTTAGCACTCATTTATCACTTCAGCGATTAAAAAACACTGACAATGAAAGCCTCAGACAGGAACTCTACCCCTTTCCTGAGTCACACAATTTGGACAAGGCAGTTGAAGAAGCCAGAGAACATTTAAACTGCTACAGGACATGCTGTAGGAAAGCACTCGGCTACTCGGGTCAACCCTTGTTAGAAACAAACAGTTCCCAAACAATAAATGATGAAATATCACTTTTATGTTGGAAACATAAGCAGCTAACAAGATCACAAAGAAATTGGGTTCAACTTCCACAAATCATTAGTAGCTTTGTGACGCATTTGAAACTCCAGATTCTGCCTACTATGTAAAAATTAAGTCGATGAAAATATTTAGGATTTTAATTACTTGGAATTGAAATCCTCCAGCTGTTACAGTGAAAATGTATCCTGTATTAAAACTCCTCAAGTTGGAAGGGCTGTCTGAGAGATCCCACAGGCCCCCCAAATTTTTCTGCCCCAGACTTGAGGGTCACAAAGCTCCAGCACAAGGAAGAGAAGGGGTGACAGAGGCAGGAGATGGCAGGAATTGCTTCAATCAGCTTTACGGACCATGGTCCTTAACCACACACTGCATTCTCCTGCCCCTCTGTTCTTCCCCAAAGCAATGGAGAGGCTTGTGCTGCAGAGAATCTAATCAGCTACATCATAAATTTACAACAAATTACTATGATGATAAACACACCAAATGTTCATGTCACTGAGGCTTCCATTCAAGGCATTATTATCCTGATGAAATTCTTCTATGGGGCAAGGCATAGGGAGCAACCAGGTCAGAGCTGTATTACCCCAACTGTGTTATTTCCCGAGGCTGAAATAAGCACGAAGAGGATGCACTACACCAGCAAAAACAAAGTCACCCTTGTGAAAGGTCTCTCAGACCCTTAACAGCCAAAGGCCTGTAATTTTTCCATCTGCCTTCCAGATTGAATTACAAACCCATCACATTTGGAGGATTAACTTCAGGAGTGGAAAAAATTGGACATGAAACTTCAATATATCACATATTAACCAGTATAAAAATATTCCACTTTTGCTGAAAGTATCCTAAAGTTTTGGGGAGGACTAATTGTTTAAACAAAAGACTTTTCAAACTAAGTTTGATCTTCTCTGATCAAAACAGTTTTCATTTGAAAGGCTTCCTTGGTCTCTCTTTTTAAACAGACATGAGGAAAAAACAGACGTTCAGTTTCAATACTATATTTTTATTTAGTTACATTAAATATTTAAAACACTTATACCCTTCTCCCCAAAAAAGACCCCGAACTTCCTACATTGCCAAATATTCAACTTTGCCAAAGGCTTGACTCAAGTTGCAATTGTTTACTTCCCAAATTTTTAGAGCTACAAAGAAATTTGCTCTCTTCAATTGTTCTCCCATCCTTAGTTCAATGACTACTACTTGTTCTTCATTTTCTGCAGCTAATCCCACACAAGACAAAGGATCCAAAGAAAAAGAGACTTCTTGAACCTTATAGAAACCTTCCAATACCTGGAAGGGGCATATAAGAAAGCAGGGGAGGGTCTATTTCACGGGGGTTTGTAGTGACAGATGAAGGGGTAATGGCTTCAAGCTAGAAAAGGGTAGATTTAGGTTAGACATTAGGAAAAAGTTCTTCAATATGAGGGTGATAGATCACTGGAATGGATTGCCCAGAGAGGTAGTGAAGGCCCCATCCCTGGAGACATTCACAGCCAGGCTTGACAAGGCTTTGAGCAGCCTGACCTAGTTGGAGGTGTCCCTGATTATTGCAGGGAGTTTGGATTAGATGATCTTTGGAGGTCCCTTCCAACCCAATACATTCTATGATTCTACAAGGAAGATGCAGTGAAAGCAAACAGGAGAAATGGCCTGTCATCCATCCAGATATTCTTCTAATTAGACAAGGCCAAGGGCAAAAGCTCAGTGCAGGGATAACACCTTGTTTGTATTAAAAGACACCTAATACCTACATACAGCCCAGTTCTAGGAATTTTACACATGCCACTCTGGATCATTTGTTTATTAGCCACTCATTCTCTCTATTTGCTGTAGAGAGTCCAGCACAGGGCCACCAAGATGCTGAAGGGAGTGGAGCATCTCCCTTATGAGGAGAGGCTGAGAGAACTGGGGCTCTTTAG